>JAVJIF010026496.1:0-56014 GCA_038442645.1 Agave tequilana
GATATGGTATGAAATATGCAATTTTAGAGACTACTCATAGGCCATGGCATGAAATGAAGAAGAAGACCCTAAATCACCATTTAATTGGTGATTAAAAGCCTACATGAATAGCCATTGACTTGAGAGCTGATTTCGTCCAAATCAGGGCTCAAAACCAGAAACCGGGACTTTCATCTGACAGGGGACAGACAGGACAGCGCGCGGCGTGAGGCGTAGCGCGTGCGGCCCCAGTAGGGCCGCAGAAATGCGGCCATATAGGCGTGGCTGTGCCCGTGCTTCTGGCCAGCTGTTGCCAGCCTGGCCCCCTTCCCTGCTGCCTATAAAAACCCCTGGGTTCTGTAGTTAGGAGATATGCAGAGTTAGGGTAGTTTTCATCTCCATTTTGTAGTTTAGGATAGGTTATGTTAGTGTTCTTCTTCTTCCTCTTTTGTATTTTTCATTTCTTTTAGATCTTATAATAGGTGTGAGAGTGGTACATGGTGAGGAAGCAGAGTGCTTGTAATAGAAGATGACAATCTATGAAAGATGCTCTCTTAACTTATCTTTGTTTTCTTCTCTAACTCCTTTTACATGTTTAGTTAATCTTTTCTCTCATAGCAACTAACCCTAACTAGTCTAACTTTTTATTTGATAATCCGATGAATCTAATAGCCTCTACTTGGCCTTACTCTTGCAAGAGCCATTGATGGCTCATGATGATGAATTTAACAATCTAACATCTAAATCTCTAATAAGCTAACATTACTTTATTCATGCTTACTCTTATTGGGTTTTGATGATTTAAGTGTAGCTTGCATTGTTGGTTGACTTTGGATGTGAAAGTTAACATATGAGCCATGCTTTGTAAAGTTCTTGAACCAAGGACTAGTGATGGCCAATGATACATGTGAAGTAACTAGCACTAAGAGGTTAGCATGTTAGTAAAATCATTAGTAGTTAGTAGCCATGGGTTTTCTTTATCTTTTTACGTTATTTTAGAAATATATCAAAAACCACAAATATCTTATCTTCTATGTTTCCCACTTCTTCGTATTTCATCGTACTCTTCTCTTACCATTTTTTTTTTTCTTTTCTTTGATTCTTTCAAACATTGAAGAACTTTTAATACACACGTGAATTAACCGGTAAAACTTCTATCGCCTCCCGTCCCTGTGGATTCGATTCGTTTTAGCCGCTATGCTATAACGAAAGTATCGAGGAAGCTAAAGCACATACATTTTTAAATATCAATTTCAAAATATATACTTTTTGTGCGCGGTTTTCCCCCAATCATTCATCCACTAGTAAAAATGGCCGACAGTATTAGGATCCCTCCCAAGTTTGACGACCTTAACTTTCTTATATGAAAAGTTAGGATGATCATATTTTTGCAATCCCTAGGATGCTAGGTTACAAAGGCGGTGACCAAACCCTATATGCACCCACCGGTGAGGAGGGCACTTGATTTGTCACATACGTTGCATTTATGTTATCACTTTACCACACTTGTTTGCTAATAAATGATATTAATAAGTGTCTTTTTTCTTTGCTAAATGTAGGCCCAAATGCTCAAAGGGATAAAGGAGAACAAGCCCAAAAGCCCACTTTATTCTGAATTAATTCAGAATAAATTCGAAGTGAAGAGGTCTAGGCTATATCTTGGCATATCAAGGGGTTGGAAAAAACTCTCCTTGAATTGAGGAATCGAAGCCAGAAAATCAAAAGCCGATTCAGTCAGTGGTTGAAGCAGCAACAAGAACCAGCAGAAGATGCGAGCCCCACTTCAAACAAGGGACCTCCTCCCCTTTGGTGTGGCCACGTGGCCACACCAGGGCCGCAGAAACGCGGCCCAAGCCGCGTTTCTGCGGCAAACTAAATTCAGTTGGGGGAGCGTTTGCTCCCCCAACGTTCCCGGGATCCTGATTCGTGGTTTTTTGGCTATAAATACCTCTTTCAGCAGAGAAAAAGGCAGCGAAGACTAGGATTAAATTTTGCACTTATTTTCTTAGGATCTAGGTTCATTGTTAGCTAGAAAGAAGTTATAATCTTGCTTTTTAAGTTTTGTCCAGTTTCAAAAACTTGTGAGAGAGAGGACTGAGAGCTTGTACTTGGAGTTTGAAGTGACATCAATACAACAGTCGGGCCGATTTCTCTTCCACTTGCAGTACGGTATGCTTTATATTATGTCATTGTTTTCTTCATTTTCCATGAGTAACTAAACACTTTTTCTGGCTAGCTATCAACTCTCTCTTGTTTTCTTCTCTTCTGTTTTTAAAAGAAAAAGACCCGATGACTCATATGCATGCCTCCCTTAAAAGCCTTTCTTTTGAAAGTGTTCTTGAAGGCACATGAGGATGGGTATGGATATTTGATTTACCACTCTTTCTTGAACTTCTTGTGAATCGTTTTTAATTCATTCTTGCTTCTTCGCGCTTTATGTTTTAATATCCGATTCCAACTCTTTCTTGAAGAAAAAGGACTCAAACCTTCTGCATCTTATGTGCTTTACTCAAAGCTTTCTAAAGAAAAGCAACTTTAAGATTTGCAAATGATGACTTGAGGGACTTAATACTTTAGAGAAGAATGAACAGTTGAGTAGGAAGATAGTAAGCCCAGATCTGATTTCATATTATAAGACAACATCACAACTCTTAAAGCTTTTTACAAATCACCTTCTCAAATCCTTTTCTGAAAGTTGAAATTTCTCTTTTTCATCTCTTTTCCTTACATTCTCTTTTTCCTAAAAAAAACGAACACAAATTCCTTGTTTTTTAAATGACTCATCGAAAAGCTTCCATCGCATCCCTCCTTGTGGACACGACCCGTTAGCCACAAGCTACACGGTACATTTTTAAACTCATTGGTTGTTTCTTTTATTTTAGCAATCAATTTTTGACGCCGTTGCCGGGGAGGGAACGGTGTAGTTGTTTTAACAACTTTTGGTGTTTGTTTCAGGGACTCGAAGATCAAGATCTAGCATTCAAGCTTTGCCAGAAGACTTGAAAATTCTGTGCCCCTACTCTTGAAAGTAGGAAACAGAATTTCAAGAAATTGCTTTGCAAATCTGAAATTTTTTTGGGACTACTAAAAACTTTGTTTTGCAGGACATATTGCTCGCAAAAACTTTAGTTTTTATATGTCATATTTGTGCTAGTGTTTCTATCCAACATCCCTGTTTTTTAAGTCAACAGTAAAATATTCGTTGAAAGTTAAAATTGATTAGACATTTGCATTCTAGGCACAAGTCTTTTCAATTCTTTTACTTTACTGTTGAAGAGAGCTGAAGACAAGGTATGTATGCATAGCATATAGTTTAGGAAACATTCTTGGGTGATTTTGCTTTTGTATGCTACTTTCCTATATCTTGCACACTTGCACGAATCAATTCTAAGGGCAAAACCCAAATCAAGATAAGGTGGGGAAGTCATTACCCTTCCTTAGCCCACAAACCATCTCCAAGCACGCACAACCTAAGCCTAATTAAAATTTGATAGACGTTGGCCTTAGGGACATCTCGAACTCAATAGGAGATTATCTTAAAGAGGAAAAGTGTTGGAAATTGACTCCTGTAAAATCAGTGTCAAAGAAAGGGATTGAGGGCCGGATGCCCGAAGATTGGTGGTTACTTAATTAAGGAACGTCTTTTGACGGAAAACCTCCCACCAATCTTGCCCTGACCTGGCTGATTAGCTTGTGGTCAAGGTCTACATTCTACCTCTTGTGGACAATCAACCAGTTAGGAGTTGTCTAGGTCAAGGATACCTTAGACTAGGCTTGGTTGATTTTTATTGTTGACTGCTGTTTGAACTTGTTGTGATTGTGATTGTGTTTGTGTATGCAAGTGTGGTTGAGAGACCCTAATTCATCTAGGTTGACTAGAAACACATCACCACCTAAGTTTGAACCAAGACCAGATCCGGTAATGGCTCAATCCACATCACTGCAGGATAGGTTCTACTCCATTAGGACCTCACTTCTATCGTGCATTTCACTTCCATCGGTTGGTGAATACAATTTCGAGCTCAAGCCTCAATTCATCAACACACTCCCCAAATTTCATGGTCTAGAGTCCGAAGATGCCTACTTCTTCACAAGAGAATTTGAGGAAGTATGTCTTATGATGAAAATCCTACACCTTATAGACGATGCTATTAGGTTGAGATTTATCCCGTTTGCACTTAAGGACCTAGCGAAAAAGTGGCTCTATAGCTTAGCAGCCGGTTCCATCACATCTTGGGATGGTTTCATCAAGGTCTTCTTGAAGAAATTCTACCCTATCCATAAAACCGCTCTCATTAGGAAGACGATCATGCAATTTAAGGAAGAACCTAGTGAACCGTTCTGGAGGTACTTTGAACGCTTTAAGGACCTCCTTATCCAATGTCCACATCATGGAATAGAGAAATGGCGATAATGCCAAATTCTCTATGACGGTTTAGACTACTCCACCAAAACTCTCTTAGAAAGTATGTGCCAAGGGGTTTCTTGCAGAAAGATGAAGATGAGGATGGGATTTGTATGAAAATTTAGCTGAGAAACCATCCAATGGGAATCTGCGAGTGAGACCCATAAGAATCCTAACTCCATCTCTTCAAAAGGAGGTCTCCCACTCCATAGAATCGTCCATCGCTAATGAGGCTAAGTTAGCTAATTTAGCTAGAAGACTGGAAGCTCTAGAGACGAAAGAACAAGTCCAGTCAATCAAGTTAGCCCGAACCAATTTTCGCCCCCGGGCTGCACTTACTGTCAAGCCATGAACCATGTATTCGAGAATGCCCAGTGTTTCAGGCTCAGCAATCCTATCACGAACCGATGAATGCGGCTTTTTTCAAGCCGAACAACAATCCTTACGCACCAACGTACAATCCCGGTTGGAGAAATCACCTAATTTCTCATGGAGCCAGAACAATAATGACCATTCACGATTCAATCATGCTAACCACTTCCATCATGGTAACAATTCTTCCAATCATCAACCCAACTTCTCCAATTTCCATAATAATTCTCCCACCATCCACCAAGCTTTCCAAATTATCAACAGAACTTTCCTAACCAAGCTCCACAATCCTCCTTCCAGAATCCTCAATTGGAAAGAAGAATGACTGACTTTGAGAGAAACATGGAGATATATGAAAACCAAGACTCTCTCATGCAAACCATTCAGAGGCTAGAAGTTCAAATGAGTCAACTGGCCAACCCACAAAATGAGAGACAAAAGGGTACCCTGTCTAGTCAGCCAATCACCAATCCGAGGAACTCCCAACAAGCTTATCTGGCTGAGGATCCTTCATTCAATCATGTAATGCTGTGCATACATTGAGGTCAGGAAAGAAATTTGATAATCAAGTGTCAACACCCACCAATCCTATTCAGCACAACCACAATCAAGCTTCCACCTCATCCAATCCAATTTCTTCCAATTCGGACGAGTCTGAAAAAGACAAGTCAGCCAGCCAGGTGCACCAGCCTATAGTACCATTTCCGAATAGGCTGAAAAACAACAAGCAAAACCCGCACATGGACAAGATAATCGAGATGTTTAACCAAGTGAAGATAAATGTGCCACTTCTTGATGCCATCCAACAAGTTCCTTCCTATGCTAAGTTTCTTAAGGACATGTGCACTAAGAAGAGAAAGACTAATGTTCCTAAGAAAGTCTTCCTAGCCACTAATATTAGTGAGCTATTTTCGGGTCCTATCCCTGTCAAGTACAAAGATCCAGGTAGCCCTACCATTGCCTGCACAATAGGACAAGCCGAGATTAGTCGGGCACTTCTTGACTTGGGAGCAAGTATCAACTTGCTTCCATTCTCTGTTTATTAACAACTCGGGTTGGGTGACCTTAGTCCAACTCGAGTCACCATCCAACTGGCTGACCGTTCTATTAAAGTTCCAAAAGGGAAAATTAACGATGTCCTGATTCGGGTAGGAGAGTTCATATACCCTGTCGATTTCATAGTTTTGGAGACACAACCTGTGTCCAACTCCAATCGTAGGGCTCAAACTCGGTCATCCTAGGTCGACCATTCCTGGCCACTGCTAATGCCATCATCAATTGCAGGAATGGGTCTATGAGGTTAACCTTTGGAGACATGACTAGAGAAGTCAATGTCTTCCATCTAGGAAAACAACCCCGTGACATCGAGGACCAAACTTTTGAAGTAAACCAAATTGAGAACTTGACAAGTGAACACGGGGAAGAATTGGATTCAGAAATGGAGATTGACTTCGAGTTAGAGTGTGATGACTTTAATCTCGATCAGGTGGTAGATTCTGCAGTGAATTGGGTTTCAAACCCAATTTCACCTACAATGGAGCCAACAGATTTGACTAGTCCTTCTAGTGAGCCTGCCTCTTCCTTAGAATTGAAAGCCCTTCCTGCGCATCTCAGTACGCCTATCTAGGCGAACAAGAGACCTTTCCCGTCATCATTGCCTCTCATTTAAATGACGGGGAAGAAAAGATTTGAAAGATATTCTAAGGAAACATAAGGAAGCCATCGGGTGGACTATGACTGATATTAAGGGATTAAGTCCAACCATCGTTCAACACCGCATCCATCTCAATGAAGACGCCACACCCAAGAGAGACCCGCAGCGTAGGTTAAACCCTATTATGTAAGAGGCTGTTCATGCTGAAATCATTAAACTCTTAGACAATGGGATAATTTATCCCATTTCGGATAGCCAATGGGTCAGTCCTGTCCACGCGGTCCCAAAGAAATCTGGTTTCACCGTAGTGGAAACGAGAACAAAGAGTTGGTTCAAACTCGACTTCCCACGAAGATTCGAGTTTACATTGACTATAGGAAACTGAATGCTGCAACTCGTAAGGACCACTTTCCACTTCCCTTCATTGATCAGATGCTTGAACGTTTAGCGGGTCACGAGTACTACTGCTTCTTGGACGGTTACTCGGGCTATAATCAGATCCCTATCGCTCCTGAGGACCAAGAAAAGACCACGTTTACCTGTCCATTTGGGACATTTGCTTATCGTCGAATGCCATTCGGCTTATGCAATGCCCCAGCAACGTTTCAACGTTGCATGTTGAGTCTTTTCTCTGACATGGTAGAGCGCTTCTTAGAAATCTTCATGGATGATTTCTCTATCTACGGAGATTCATTCACTCAATGTCTCCACCATCTTGAACTCGTCCTCCAACGTTGTGCTGAAAAACATTTGACACTAAACTGGGAGAAATGCCACTTCATGGTGAAACATGGAATTGTCTTGGGTCATGAAATATCCAAGAAAGGAATAGAAGTGGATAGAGCCAAAATCGAGGTTATTGCTAAGCTTCCCATGTCCAATGCGTTAAGGACATTAGATCCTTCTTAGGACACGCTGGTTTCTACCGTAGATTTATCAAGGATTTTAGCAAAATTGCTAGGCCCTTGACTAATCTGTTAGCTAAGGATGTGTCCTTCACTTTCGATGCTGACTGCATCACTTCTTGGGAGAAGCTTAAGAGAGAGCTAATTTCTGCACCAATCATATCTGCCCCGGATTGGTCTAAACCGTTTGAGATTATGTGCGATGCTTCTGATTTTGCCATAGGCGCTGTCCTAGGACAATGTATTGATAACAAGCAGCATGTGATCTACTACTCTAGTAGGACTCTCAATGACGCTCAACTGAACTACACTACGACCGAGAAGGAATTCTTGGCAGTAGTGTTTGCCTTAGAGAAGTTTCGTCCCTACCTACTAGGGTCCAAAACTACCATCTTCACCGATCATTCTGCACTTAGGTATCTAATGATGAAGAAGGATGCCAAGGCCTGACTCATTCGTTGGATCCTCCTTCAAGAATTTGATCTCGAAATTCGAGACAAGAAAGGTGTAGAAAATGTCGTTGCTGACCATCTCTCACGGATTCCCAATTCTCCACGCACGAATTACCCATCAATGAGGATTTTCCTAATGAACATCTCTTAGCTATCTCTAGGGAACCTTGGTTTGCTGATATAGTGAATTACTTAGTCACAAACCAAACTCCGTCTCATTGGTCCAAAAATGAAGTTTACCGGTTCTTATCCCAAGTCCGGTATTTATTTTGGGAGGAACCGTATCTTTTCAAGTACTGTTCCGACCAAATTATTAGGAGATGCATTCCCGATAAGGAGGTTAGGAGTGTTCTGTCCTTCTGTCACGAACTTGCATGCGGTGGACACTTTGGTCCCCGCAAGACGGCTGAAAAGGTGCTACAAAGCGGGTTTTATTGGCCCACTCTGTTCAAGGATGCCTATGATTATTGCAAGACGTGCCCTAGATGCCAAATGGTAGGTAGGATCTCACATTGAAATATGATGCCCCTCAACCCAATTCTAGAAATAGAACTCTTTGATGTTTGGGGCATCGACTTTATGGGTCCATTTCCTAACTCATTTGGGAACCAATACATATTGGTTGCTGTGGACTACGTGTCCAAGTGGGTAGAAGCCATTCCTTGTAAAACTAATGATAACAAAGTTGTCATAAAGTTTTTGAGAGAGAACATTTTTTCCCGCTTCGGAACCCCTCGTGCTATCATCAGTGATAATGGCACCCGCTTTTGCAATAGATCTTTTGAAGCCCTTATGTGAAAGTATGCCATAACTCACAAGTTGTCCACACCATATCATCCTCAAACCAGTGGGCAAGTTGAGGTTTCAAATAGACAAGTCAAACTTATATTGGAGAAAACTGTGAACCAAAACCGGAAAGATTGGTCCTTAAAACTTGTAGATGCTCTATGGGCCTACAGGACCGCTTTCAAGACAATTTTAGGAATGTCTCCCTATAGGTTAGTCTATGGCAAACCTTGTCACTTGCCCGTTGAGTTAGAGCACCGAGCCTTATGGGCAATCAAGCAGTTGAATTTCGATTTGACTAAGGCCGGTGATCTTCGGAAATTACAAATTTCCAAATTGGAGGAATTGAGAAATGAGACCTATGAAAATGCTAGGATCACTAAAGATAGAGTGAAGATTTTTCATGACAAGCACATCATAAGAAAACCTTTGTCCCTGGTCAAAAAGTCTTACTCTACAATTCTAGGCTTCATCTTTTCCCAGGAAAATTGAAATCACGATGGACTGGGCCATTCGTTGTAAAAACAGTGTTTCCACATGGTGCAGTTGAGATCAGTGACCCCAAGAATGGAAATGACTTTAAGGTAAATGGTCAACGCCTTAAACCTTTCTTGGAATCGGTGCCGGTAGATGAAACGGTAATGGGTCTTTTTGACCCAGTGTATCGGGAACTTTCCTCCTTTCCATTTTATTTCATGCACTTATACGTTTCTTTCATTCATTGGGGACAATGCATGAGATAAGTGTGGGGGAGGGTTCTAACATGACTGATAAAAAAAAAAAATTTTGATATATTTTTGTAAAAAAAAAAAATTTAAAATTTTTTTTTTTGAAAAGGGTAGACAATATTTTGATATATATTTTTTAAGAATTTAAGTCAATTTTAAGGAATAGGAGAATCATAATTAGGATTTCTTACACTTGGTCGAAATAAAATAACTTGTTTGATTTTTAGAGTCAGGAAGAAATTTGGGAAAGTAATTTAGTCTTGATATTTACCTTAATGACATATGCACACAAAATACACTTACACACTTAGGGTTTGAAAACAGAGACTCTTGTGCCTCATAAAAAAAAAGTCTAATTATTGAGTAGTTAGGTGCTTTGGCCTAAGCAAGCCTTAGTATTTATGCAAAAGATAATTAGACAAGTTTGAAAAAAAAAAGTATTCCCTGATTAAGCTGGGTATTTATGCCTCATGAAGCATAAGTATTCACGCCTAAAAGGGGTACCTCGTATAAATAATGTGTATCCTCTGATTAAGCTGGGTATTTATGCCTCATGAAGCATAAGTATTCACGCCTAAAAGGGTTACATAGTATAAATAAAAACCTTGGTTTCGTGGCCTTATCTGCTCGGGTGTTTAGGTCCTTAGGGGTGTTTTCTCACCTGGTGCCCTAAAACCGCCCGGTTTGGGTGCCACCGACTGAAAGCTCGTTACATGGGCAGATTAGAAAGCCTAATGAAATTGAGGAATAAAAGTTCACAAAAAAATAAATAAATGAGGCATAGGAGTTAATGTTGAAGAACCCTTAGTAAACTTCACAGTCACGATGGTGCATACGAATCAGGGTAAATTAATAGACTTGATGAGAAGTACAAATTGACTCCTTACTTTAATTGATGACATGCTTTTGAATGGAGACTAAGTTTAGGAATGAAAAATTTGATATTCCTATAACTTATAGATTACTTAAGATCTCACAAATATACTTCAAATATTTTCTCCTTCAAATATAAAAAAGAAAAAAAATGCTTTCGAAAAATACTAACATTTTCTCTTCCTTTTTGAATTTTGTGGGTGTAATCCGCTGAAAACCCTCACGAGACAAAACTCGTCCTCTAGGGGTGACCTAGAGGTTTAACGGCTTGTTGCACATGCTCAGTGCAATCGAGTGACCTGCGAAAGTGGTCTAATAATTGATTCAAGTTAGTCTAATGTTTTGCTCGAGGGCGAGCAAAAGATAACTGTGGGGGTGTGATTTGTCACATACATTGCATTTATGTTATCACTTTACCACACTTGTTTGCTAATAAATGATATTAATAAGTGTCTTTTTTCTTTGCTAAATGTAGGCCCAAATGCTCAAAGGGATAAAAGGAGAACAAGCCCAAAAGCCCACTTTATTCTGAATTAATTCAGAATAAATTCGAAGTGAAGAGGTCTAGGCTATATCTTGGCATATCAAGGGGTTGAGAAAACTCTCCTTGAATCGAGGAATCGAAGCCAGAAAATCAAAAGCCGATTCAGTCAGTGGTTGAAGTAGCAACAAGAAAACCAGCAGAAGATGCGAGCCCCACTTCAAACAAGAGACCTCCTCCCCTTTGGTGTGGCCACATGGCCACACTAGGGCCGCAGAAACGCGGCCCAAGCCGCGTTTCTGCGGCAAACTGAATTCAGTTGGGGGAGCGTTTGCTCCCTAACGTTCCCAGGATCCTGATTCGTAGGTTTTTGGCTATAAATACCTCTTTCCAGCAGAGAAAAAGGCAGCGAAGACTAGGATTAAATTTTGCACTTATTTTCTTAGGATCTAGGTTCATTGTTTGCTAGAAAGAAAGTTGTAATCTTGCTTTTTAAGTTTTAGTCCAGTTTCAAAAACTTGTGAGAGAGAGAACTGAGAGCTTGTACTTGGAGTTTGAAGTGACATCAATACAACAGTCGGGCCGATTTCTCTTCCACTTGCAGTACGGTATGCTTTATATTATGTCGTTGTTTTCTTCATTTCCATGAGTAACTAAACACTTTTTCTGGGCTAGCTATCACCTCTCTTGTTTTCTTCTCTTCTGTTTTTAAAGAAAAAGACCCAATGACTCATATGCATGCCTCCCTTAAAAGCCTTTCTTTTTGAAAGTGTTCTTGAAGGCACATGAGGATGGGTATGGATATTTGATTTATCACTCTTTCTTGAACTTCTTGTGAATCGTTTTTAATTCATTCTTACTTCTTCGCGCTTTATGTTTTAATATCCGATTCCAACTCTTTCTTGAAGAAAAAGGACTCAAACCTTCTGCATCTTATGTGCTTTACTCAAAGCTTTCTAAAGAAAAGCAACTTTAAGATTTGCAAATGATGACTTAAGGGACTTAATACTTTAAGAGAAGAATGAACAGTTGAGTAGGAAGATAGTAAGCCCAGATCTGATTTCATATTATAAGACAACATCACAACTCTTAAAGCTTTTTACAAATCACCTTCTCCAATCCTTTTCTGAAAGTTAAAATTTCTCTTTTTCATCTCTTTTCCTTACATTCTCTTTTTCCTAAAAAAAAAAAACGAACACAAATTCCTTGTTTTTAAAACGACTCATTGAAAAGCTTCCATCGCATCCCTCCTTGTGGACACGACCCGTTAGCCACAAGCTACACGGTACATTTTTAAACTCATTGGTTGTTTCTTTTATTTTAGCAATCAGCACTTGATCCGATCTCGCCTCCAAGGAATATGAGGCTAATTCAAAGGCTCAAATGCCTTGCTTTTAGTATTGAATGAGGATGACATGACAAGAGTCATTCATTACAAATTCGCCTATTAAATTTGGCAACACTTATTGGTCACTCATGAGGGAACTCCACAAGTCAAGAGAGCTAAAATTGATCTCTTGCGTTCTCAATATGAAAACTTTAAAATGCATGAAAATGAGTCTATTGATGACATGATTACGAAGTTTACTAAAATAACTAATGGTCTTACTTCTCTAGGTGATGAATCAACAATGACCAAAAGGTCATTCGCGCACTTCCACAGTCTTAGGAAGTCAAAGCAACCACATTGAAGGAGTTGAATGATAAAGATGAAATGGTACTCATTGGTCTTATCGGCAACCTTAAGACCCATGAGATGGAGAAAGCGACAAGAGAAGAAATGGCGCCACAAAAGAAGAAGACTATCGCTTTCAAGTCTACTCTCGTCATCTCCGATGATGAAGAAGAAGAAGAAGAAGATGAAGAGCTATCTCTCCTCGTAAGAAATGTAATAAGAGTATACAACAAGAAAAAATACAACCATAGGAGACGACGACAAGGAAAGGAGGAAAAGAAAATCATTTGCTTCAATTGTCAGAAACCCAGACATATCATGACCGAATGTCCAAATTTCAGAAACAAGATATCTTCTTTTATCAAGCAAAAGAAGCCATTTATGAAGAAAGCTCTCAAAGCCACTTGGGATTCAGAAAGTGAATCTGAAGAGGAGGTGGACACTGCTAACGTGTGTTTTATGGCAAACACACCCAAGATAAATTCTAAACCATCTTTTGATAATATTGGAGTAACTCAAGAGGATTTATTAAATGTTTTTATAGAACTTTCAATTAATTATGATTCTTTAAAGAAAAATTGTCAAACAAAGAAAAGGAAAATGAAGTTCGTTAATGCAAAATTATTATTCTTTCTAAAGAAAAAGATGATTTATCTTCCACTCTTTTATCAACACAAAGGGAGTTTGATGCATACAAGATTTCATGTAAAGCTAAGTTTTCTAAGATTGATGAAAATGAAATTTCTATCTTAAAAAATAAAATCAACAATTTGGGAAATATTTTAAAGAAATATGAGTTCAACAAAGCTAAATTAGAAGACATGTTTTCAAAGATAAATGCTTCAAAGAAACACATTCATACTACACATGCTCACACTTTTAAAACACACACCAAGCATGTCATACACCACATGTTCACCATGCTCATAAACCACATGTTCATCATGCACATCTTGTTTTCAAGTATGGGAGATTTTATAAATGTACATATTGTGGCCAAAATGGTCATCTAGCTAAATTTTGTTATGATCATATAAATGGTACTAAGAATCATGTTTGGGTTTGAAGTGCTAGCGTCATAGGACCCAAGAAGATATGGGTACCAAAATCCACACCTATTGTATTTGATGTAGGTGTGGGCTCTCACATGACGTGAGAGGTATGGTGCCTTGATGGTGGATGCGTTCCGAGCTAAATGGTGACACTTTTGGATGCATCACTTTCAAGGATGTTTGGTGGGAGAACCACCATGATTTGGAGACTAAGAGATTACCCTATTGGTTTTGGTAACAATCTCTAACTCCTATTTTATTCACATGCTTTTATATAAATATTTTTTTTAGCATGTTTTGGTTTCAATGCTCATTATGATTGACCATGTTTAGATTCATGTTTTGGATTATGTGCTTGGTTTTACATTTCATGATTTTAATTACTTGTTTAAATGTAGTTTTCATTAAAACTTGTGTATATATCTGTACAAGTAGTGAGCTACACTTGGTTATTATGTGTTTGTACTTTATTACTCACTTGTACTCATTACATGTACTTGTATAGCCTAGTTTTGATGATTCTCTCATTTACACTTGTATTTTCTATTTTTACATATGGTTTCATGATAATGTGTTAGCTTCATGTATATGTTACTTTTGTCTAAATTATTAGATACACATGTACATCCTTGAGCCACTTGCCTTCATGCAATGTACTTTTGTGGACTTGTTTATGTTTGGATATGTATGTATACTCTAGTTTATACAAAACATACATATGTCTTGAAGTTTGTTTTGTTTTGATGAAAATTAAAATTTTTATGTATTTCATGCTTGTAAAGGAATTTCATATGAGCTTCAATGCCTATTTCCATGATTATATTTTTCAAATGACTCTTTTACACTCTATGTTTGTGTTTACTCATGATTTTTATTTAATGAGCATATATGTATTTCATAGACTTTGAGTGTCAATTATTATGTGATTTTCATGTCATCATGGGATGTATGATTGGGTTTCATATTTTGAAGGATTTCATATTAGTTTTTAAAATTATCTTTTAAACTAGTTTCATATTCTTCAATTGGTAGAGTTTTCAACTATGATAACATATTCTCAAATCCTATTTTTGAATTTCTACCTTTAAAGGGCGGTTGGATGGGCGACCATGCCTTGTATACCCTTCTTGAATATCTTTTAAACTTGTGCATGATAAGGGTAGTAGGTATGAGTTATACACTTGATCCTCATTATATTTTTATTAGTACCAAAATTGATATTTCATATGTTTGTATACTCATATGTGTTTTCTATATATGCATGCCTCATTTTTCAATTGGTATATCCATACATACATATATATGATTTGATTGTATTTGTTTCACATGTCTTTATATTTTTTTTGAAAAAGCACAAATTATATTTGCTAAGCTTGATTTAGTTCATCATGTCAATTATTTTTAATTAGTATCTATTACAAGCTTATGCGTTATTTCTTTTGGTATTTCATAAAGGGGGAGAAAATTCTTGTTTTTAAATCAGTTTTATGTAAAATTGGTGTTGCTTATATTTTCAATTTGTATCAATTTTATTTTCAAATTAGTATCTTACTCCCACCATTTATGATGTAAAATACTTTGGTTTGATATATGCTAACATTTTCAATATTAGTATCAATAATTTTAAATTGGTATTTTTCTCTATTTGGTATTCTTATTGCAAAATGATATTAGTGTTTATCCAAAAATTTAGTTTTTACCTTCAATTGGTATCAATATATTTATCAAATTTTTTTTAATTGGTATCAATATTTTTCAATTGGTATCAATATGTTTATCAAAATTTTAAATTGGTATAAAAAACTTAAGTTTTGGTGTTTAAGGTTTGATGATATGACAATTGATTGTTTTTTCTTTAGCCCTTTGTTGATGAATTGACAAAAAGGGGAAGAGATATTTGAGTTTATGTATGCATATATACATGTTTATATCTTGTTTATGCATATATTATTTATTGGTTGTTTCCTAACCCTTTTTGATGTATGACAAAAAGGGGGAGAAGTATTTGTGGTTTCATGTTTTGGTTTCATGTGTTGTACATGTTTATCTCATATATGTTTTTTTTATGTTCATGTTTCATATTTTATACTTGATAATAGAACATCATTTGAGGGGGAATTTTTACCTCCTCCTTATATCTTGTTTTACAGCATATATGTTTTGTCATCATCAAAAAGGGGAGATTGTTGGCCCAAAGGTTACAATCCCCGGGTTATGTGTTTTGATGATAACAAATCATATAAAAACTATTTGGTACTAAAAGAAGTTTAAGAATGAATTTCAGGTTGATATAGGTATTGATGGCTCAAGAGTTCTCAAGCATAGGATATTAGGGTCTAGCTCAAACTTTGCTCAACATCAACTATCAGAGACTCCTGCTTGTATACTCATATAGTTTATTTTGTTAAAGAATAGTATATACGTTTGAAGCTCAAATACACACACACAAATTCAATATGTTTGATTTTCAGTTTAACGGGTTTTGGATTTCAAGTACATATGTCGGGTTTTGAATTTGAACCAGTTTTATTTCTGCTGATCTCCTTGACACCCTTTTACATTTCTTATCATAACTTTTTATTCTTATATACAAATAACATGATTTAACTTGAATTTCAAAGCTAACTTTCAGATCTAAATTGCTTATTCAATAATCATTTTCAGATTCAAATGTTAAAGATGTCAAATATTTAGTTGAACTCTATTCTTGTTTTGAAAATAGTTTACAGTTTCTGATTTGATACATGTCAGTATTTTGCTGATAACTTTCTACTCTAAAATGATATTAAATTAACTCAAGTTGCCGTAGAATATAGACTTAAATATCTACAAATTATTCCTATATACCTATTTCTGAATTCGGACGTTTTTCAGCCTGAATACTGTTCTCAAAGTTGACCAACAGGCAGTAACGACTAATTTTATGGAGGCTGTTTTTTAACATGTTTTTAAAATGTTTTTAAATTTAAAAAAACATGATTAGCTGTATTAAAGGGTTAATTTCTTCTTCTTTTATTTAGGTAAAAGTTTTCTATGTTTACTCTTCCTAAATCCTATATAAAGGGGTCATTAGGGTGGAGGTTTTCACAACAACAAATTCAAAGATTAAAAGTTGAGTTTTCTTGAGAGAAAGCTTTTGTTTAAGTTTTGGGCTATTATTTTCAAAAGTTTTCTGAAGATTTTTGGTTTTTAAAATCTCTCTTCTGTTTTTATATCACTTACAAATCCTTGAGCTTCAATCTTATATATTATTCTCTAGGGTTTTGTAAAGAAGAGTTTTCAAGAGAAAGTGTGTGGTCTTTTGATCACTCAGATTATTACTCCATTATTGTTACGCTACCTCTGGACTAGAGGAGTGTGTTGGGGAGTTATGCACTCTGTTGTGGTTGTAATTCCTTTGGTGAAAGTTCTAGTGGATTGGTAATCCTTCACGGTGGTGAAGGCGAGGACGTAGAGCTGTGGCTCGAACCTCAAAATAAATCTCTTTGTTTGCGATTGATTTACTTGTCTATCTTATCTACTTTATATTCATTCATTCTTATCGATCTATACTCTTACAATAAGATTGCATTGAGCACCTCAAACTCTTTCTAGAGGAATCATGAGGAAGAAGGTCAGAACCCTTCACGAGGTATAGGCTTCTAATCTTACTTTGAGTGATCCTTTGCATCATCTAAGTTTTATTTTGTATTGAATATTGAATTGATTAACCTTACGCCTATACACCCCCTCTAGGTGTAATTTCAGTAGGTAGCGTCCGTATCCAATATTTACTCATATACATCTGAGTAGAAAACTGTAAGAGTAGTGATGATAGGCGAAACAATTGATGAGTCAGAATCTGAACCATCCACCTGTGAACTCTTCACCTGTGCACTGTTTGCTTTCGGCTTCGACTACTTTTTTCCTTTGAGCTTCGGACAATTAATTTTTTTAGTTTTCTTTTTCTTTGTAGAAAGCACACTGGTTTTTCTTCAAATCAGTCTTGAACTTCAATCTCCCACGGTCGCCTTTGTCCTTTCGATTGGAATTTCTTCCTCTTGCAGTTAATGCCTCTGCTGATGCGCTATTGGAGGACTCCTTGTCCTTCCGTCTCAATTCATGATTCACAAGAGTAGCCGATGCTTTATTGTAACTAAGATATTGCTTACCATTAATTAGGGTGAGAATGAAGGTCTAATAATCATCATTCAGAAGAGAGCTCAACACGATCAATGCCTTATCCTCGTCCTTAATCACTTCATCCATGTTTTCTAGGTGTAATGCCCTGCCCCTGCGAGTGCGGGGACGCTAATGCAACGTACATACGCAGGACGAATATACCCTTACATATGTACGTTAAGAATCCGTACAGAAAATAAATTAGAGTACGAAAGTACGTGGTATTATATATTCCAACAAAATAGTACAAGTATTCAGTTATCACAAACTGTGACACAATATTATATGTGTATTACATCACCAAAAAGTGCAAAAATATGATTTAAAAAGCAGAAAAACAATGGAAGATGCTCACGAGCTGCAAAAAAGGGTTCTCACGAGCTAATTAAAAGGAGATAGATCGAGGATGATCTACTGCTGATCCCTAGCTCCGCGAAAAAAGCCTGATCCTCCGTAGAAGGATCCACTATGTTTCACGCTCTGAGATCTGGACATGTAGGCTCAAGGTTGTCAGAAAATAACCTAGCGAGTACGTAAAATGAAGCCAAGTGGGGTGCATAGGCAGTCACACGTGTTCATGATCAAAGTGTCGTGGATCAATCATGCAAGTATAAGACAGTCGCACAGACAAT
Source organism: Agave tequilana (assembly GCA_038442645.1). Taxonomy (NCBI): domain Eukaryota; kingdom Viridiplantae; phylum Streptophyta; class Magnoliopsida; order Asparagales; family Asparagaceae; genus Agave; species Agave tequilana. The sequence continues at coordinate 18,156 of JAVJIF010026496.1, forward strand.
CATATATGGAAGAAGCATTGTATCAGACAATAATGCATTAGTGAAACAGTGGGTCCAGACAATCATACATAGTTAAATAGTGTGTCCAGCTCAAGTCACACAAACATGGATTATAGAACTATAATACAATGGCAAATCATATGTACAAGTAAATTAACATGCTGAATTTTGAGTTATACAATAATAATAATTAATACCGCCTAATATTTTAATCATTCCCTTTCGGTATCCCATACCACTGGCAGTCTACTGTAGAGCTTGTATTCCAGCAGAAATCATTCAAATATGACATATGAGTATCAATATCCAAATGAGGGAGTGACCAAATAACACACATTCTTAATATTATCATCGTTTAGTAAATTAAGTTGTATCGTGTATCGGGTAACGTATCATGTCACAAGTTATAAAAGCATAGACTAATCATAACAAGGCAGAGTAACATGAAATCATTGTTAAATCTGAAAGTTTACAATCACTGATTATAATATTATTATTACTCGTTCGACCTGTATGTCTAGGTGTGTATCCCGACGTCCCAGTACACATACATCAACATATTAGCAAGCTGAGGTTGGTTATTGAAAACTGATGGGAGATCAATGAACCATGTTTATAGTGGGCTCCGCGCATGTCCAGGACAACAACCTCAAGAGCATCTGGTACTGAGCCGGAACTGACCGTAAGATGTAAGAGTCTTATTTGTATGCCCTGTGAGGAATAGAATTTGGAGCAGGGGTGCTAGTAACCCCACCGATATACCTGGTGGCCCTCAGGTAGAATTAAAGTTTCAGTTGCACAACATTTATCCATTATAAACACGTATCCATATTGATTCCATCAGTTTCTCCATCCCGATGTAAGTTATCTAATTATTACAAATTCTGTCTCTAATGATCAGTTTACGAGAATTAACATGAATATTATAATAAGAAAAATATACTTGATATAGGAGTAAATAGGAGTACAGGATTGTTTGGTGTTTAACATGATAATATTTGTTAAGTTCTCGTAATGTGATAATCATGAGTCAGATGATAAACTGATCAGGTGTCATGGTACTAGGTGAAATGCAACAATACATGTAAGTACTGGATCACAACATCAAGCAAGTTGCAACATGGTACAAGGAAATAGTACAAGTAAAATATTTCAAACTCTTCACAACCATAATAATAATTATTAATTAAACTATAAATTAATTATCCAGGCGGGGCTAAGTTACGCTGGAGCGCAGATAGGCCGTGTCAGCATAATGCTCGTCACACGGTGGAGCTTGGATCCTGACGGAGCTAGCGTGCAGTGCTAGATGCTAATGCGCTCGGCGAGGCTAACACTCATAGTGTAGCAAGTGTATGAATGCTTTGCTATCACTCACGTTGATGCCACACTCGCGACGAAGCAAAACATTCTCGGCAAAGTAAGTGTCTGAATGCTTAGCTAATCGCATGCGGCGAAGGTACACTCGTGGTGAAGCTAAATGCACGCGACGAAGCAAGCGTGTGAACGCTGTGCTAACGCACGCAATGAAGCTACAATCAGGTGAATACAGCGGTAAAGCACTGAACGCTAAGCTTGCATACCCGGCGGAGCTAGTAGAGCCCGAAGGCTAAGCCCAGAGGCTGAGTAAAGCCTGGAGGCTATGCCCGAAGGTTAGAGTGAAGCCCATAGGCTAGAGTGAAGCTCGAAGGATAAGCCCAAAGGCTAAGCCTGAAGTGAAGGCACTCGCCTATACAACTACAAATATTCGTTTACACAAATACAAGTACTCGCCTGCATAATTACAAATATTCGCCCATACAAATACAAGTAGTCACATATACACATAACGAGCACTCACATAAAGCACTCGCCGAAGCAAGTAATAAGCACTCGCCTATCGACGACTCGGGGTATGGCGGCAGACTCCGATGATGGAGAGCTCCGACGGAGCTAGCATGTAATGCATGAGGAGAGAGAAACAGAGAGAGAATAAGAGAGAGGGAGATGGAGAGAAAATAAGAGATAAAGAGATGGAGAGTGAGAGAGACATATAGAAGGAGAGAACCATAGAGGGAGAGAGAGACAGAGAGAAACAGAGAGAGGGAATGAGAGAGGGGGAGAGAAAGAAGAGAAGGTGAGAGAGTAAACCAAGGAGAGAAAAAGAGAGAAAGAATAGAAGAGATGCAGAGAGAGAATGAGAGATAGGGACAGATAGAGAGAATGAGAGGGAGAGAGTTTAGCCAAGGTGGTGGTGCCCTGATGATGCGGCCGGCCGGCGATGGCTGGCCTGCTGCGGCCTAGGTTGTAACTAAAGGAGGGGTGTTGGGGGCTGAATGTGGGCTGCATAGGGGGGTGGTCGAGGTAGGGGTACCGACCAGGTGGGGTGGTGCCGGTGGAGGCTGGCGACGGCCTGAAGGAGAAGATGGGAGATAGGGAGAAGGAAGAGAGATAGGTGGTGGAGTGGTGCGGTGGTGGTGCAGCTGGTGGTTGGCCGGTCAAGGGAGGAGAAGGCTAGGGAGCTGGCACGGGGATGCGGGCCAGGGAGCTGGAGCTGGGTGGTGGTGGCCAACTAGAGTTGGCCGAGGGGAGAGGTGGCGGTGGTGTATGGGGTGGAGAAGAGGAGGAGGGGAGGAGAAAGAAAGGGAGGGGGCTCGACGCTGGGCAGCCGGAGGGAGGCCAGGGCTTAACCGTGGTTCGACCGGAGGAGAGGGGAGAGGAGGTAAAGAGAAAGAGACGGGGAGAGAGAGTGTGAGAAGGAAAGATCCAGTGGTGAAAGAGAGTTAGAGAAGGGAAACAATGAGAGTGGGAGTAGGTGGTGATGTGATGGAGAGTGTGGTGAATTGGGTGGCCATTGGGTGGAGTTGGGCGACAACATGGGGGAGTGGGTTGGTGGAGGTAATGGGGTTGCATGCATGGGGAAAAAGGAAAAAATGGAAAAGAAAAGGAAAAGGAGAAGAAAAGGAAAAAGAAAAAGAAAATAAATGTAAAAAAGAAAAATAAAGAAAAAGAAAAAGAAGAGGTAGAAGAAAATGAACTGGGCTCTAGGGCTCGAGCTGGACTCAAGTCCGAGTCTGGGCTAAGGTCCAGGGTTGGGGTTGGCCTCGGGTCTATCCAATACTGGTCAAATCCAAAATAAATGAATAATACGGGGGAAAAATCAGGACACGTATCTGGGTACGTTTTCGGGGATTGGGGTGTTACACTAGGTCTACAAGAAGTTTTGTGTTGTTGTTCATATGTTCACTGATGAAAATCCTCTTCTTTAACTACAAGCGGTAAAGCCTTCTCTTGAGATGCAAGCAGTTCTCAGTGCTTTTCATCAGATATTTGCTCTCTAGAATTTCCCAAATCCTCTTTGCGAAAGTCTCAGTCATCACATGATACTTCAGATCTTGTGTCAAATAATATCTGATGACGTCACACACTGTCCGATTCATCTTGTCCCAATCTCTGAGATCTCTTCTGGCTTCTTATCATATAGAAGAGTGTCTTCTGAATTTGATGCGGTCAGCGCATCCATCACCTCACACTCCACATACCAAAATTGTTCGTGCCGTTGAACTTCACCACATCGATCTTCGATTGGTGAATATTGACAGTTTTCACCTTCGATTGAGTGACTTTGCCATAGTCTCCAGAGAATCACAATACAATTGTGGAAACTTGTCAGTGAAAATAGATTCAAATAGATAAAGGTTGAATCTTTACCTCCAACCAAAACCGTGAATTGAATTTTTGAAGAACAAATTACTCCATCAATCCCAATGAACCTGGAAGCTTTGATACCACTTGTTACGATCTCTGGAGATTCAGAGAGGATGCGGAGAACAATCACACACAAGCACAAACAAAGAACAAAGAGAGAATACGAGATTTAACGAGTTTCGACAATTTGCCTACGTCCTCGGGGCAGAGCGGAGAGGGATCTTATTAATCAATCACCAATAAAGGTTAAAAATAAGGGAATAATATCCCTCAATATATAGGCAGAGAGCGAAGAAAAGAAAATCAAAAACTCTAAAATTGGATTAGAAACGAAATCAAATCCAATTTGAAAACTGTCAGAAATCGCAGCTGTCGATAGCTTCAAGGGCTTGTCGATAGACTGAACTAACTCAACTCTTGTTTTGGGCACCTATCGACAGCCTGAGGTGCTCCTGTCGACAGAATGAGCCACAACTGTCGACAATTATACAATTATTGTCGACATACTGTCAAACATGCGGTTTCTGTTTGGCGTATCCATGTACCCGCTGTCGACCGCCACCTTACGCTTGTCGACAACAGACTTCTACTTCTATTTCTTCTTCTGCTGTTGTTGTTATCTTCAATGAGTTTAAAAATCCTACCGACATGATTTTTAGATCCTCTCGCACAATCATCTCTAGAGACCTCTCTCCCCTAACCTTCGTTCATCAAGGCGAGTTCAGTCACCAGGCGAGTTCATCAAGGCGATCTCTCTTTGCTTCACCCTCGCTCTGGGATCAACAAGAGGAACTTCTTAAAGAAATTATGGGTCGGGGGCTCCACCCTGTTCCCCGGGGGGGGGGGGGGGGGGGAATCCCCGCCCCCTTCCAACCCCATGTCGACCTGACCGCGCAGTTCGACCCATGTAATGACTTTGCGTAGGGCAACAAATCGTTCAAGTCGAGTTCATCTCTTTCCCCTTGTTCATCAAGACGAGTTCATAAATTGTTTGAAGAATTCTAATTTTGAAACTGATTATGTTTTCTGTTTGATCTGATTTATATCTATCTGCAACTTGAAGAATGAGGGGATCCTCAGGCGGGATGGAAGAGGAGGACGATGGGATCACGAGGACGACGAGGGAATTGCCGACTGGTATCAACGAGGAGGACGAAGAGGGGATCAAGTTAAAATTGTATTTTTTTTAAAAAATGAGGCGTTTTCACGGCTGTTTAAAATCACCGTTGTTGCCTCTCAGCTTACAACGTCGCCCGGATAGATGACGGTTTTTGAACCGCCATCGTCGCTTTTTAACGGCGGTTTTAAAACACCGTTAAATCTCATTTCTATTGTAGTAAATCCGCCATCATTGCTTTTTAACGACAAGTTTTAAAACACCGTTCAATTCCGTTTCTGTTGTAGTGTTAATTCATATGTACATAGTGCTTAATGACTTGAGACCCAAACTAGTTAGTGGATCCTGCTTTCGTTCAGTCAGATGCCTTCTGTGATGACGAGAGTGACGCAAAAGCTTGCTTCAATGGCACTAGCAGTCAAATTAAGCAAGTACTCAAATCAGGAGGCTGGAGAGTTGGTTGGTATGGCCACAAACCACCAAACAAGCCAAACCTAAATGCGTCCACAAATACTACCGGCCACTGCTCATGACCTCATCACTCTTTTCAGATTCATCCTCTCCAACTCACCACAAACTTAAGGAAATAACACAAAAAATATACATGCAATTGTCATGTAAGTTGCATAATGCATGCATATTGCTAGCTTTTGGTCAGCACTACAGGTGTTTGGACAAGACTTAATTGCCATACAAAGTAGCAAAGAAAGTCTTTACAGTCCACGAAAGCTACTTCGATTCAGCTAATCATCACCATCAAAGTGACAAAGAAATCCCATATTAGAATGGACTCTGGCAGTGTCTTTGTCCAAAATTGTTCAAAATCCATGCAATCTCAGGCCTTAACTGGGGGAACAAATTCGGGAGCCAGCAATTTGAAATTGAACGGATATATGCATGTTATCAAATTCGTGCGATGGAAAAACAGGCATCGTGGAGGAAGCGTTCGTCTTCCAACCTTTTCCTAGCAGGAGTTAAAAAATAATAATAAAAGAGTACGGTGTTACTGGAAAACCAGAAACACGAGCAGCAACTGATTCGACAGGGAGAGGAGGAATTTGTTCAGAGACGGTCTCTTTCTTGCCAGGGAGCAGATTCAACTGAACATGCAAGAAAAACAATCGATGACACCACAACGAAGGCTCCATGGTTAAGAGACAAATTTTCTTGCTTAAACAGTAGGGTCATACTCCAAATGGAGTTTTCGTTTGTCTCATGACCAATCGATCACAAGTAAAGATAAAAAAAGGAAAGTGTATCGTGAAATCACATTGAAATAGCTAGCTCATTAATATACACTACGGAGATTTTCCGCTGTAAGTGATCAGACGCTCAATCCACTGCTCAAATGAGAATATGTGTCTAAGGTATAAGTGCAAAATAATAAACACTACATTGACAATAAATGGAGACACGATATTTTTACGTGCAAACTCAAGTTGGAAAAAATCACGGAGAGGAGAAGGAGAAAAATTCACTATAACTTGCCGGTTTACATGAATTATAGACATGTATTGGTATTTTTTTGAACAAGGATTGGACGAAAGGCCCAAAAGTCCTCTTCTCGTTAGATCCTCTTCTCGTTGGAGAAGAATGTTTATTCCTACTAAGCTCTTCCCTCTCAGGCGGATGTGGCGCTGACGAGATATGTGTAATTGCACGATCTTTATGTGCGGATTTTTTGTAACGGCTGCGATTGTTGGCTTGATGGTTGAGATTTCATGCATGAAATTTCGTCATTATTTATAATTGTCCGCCTTGAATGCATGGGTGTTACACATCTTCAACGTGGAAGAGGAGAGGCGGCGTGATTGCAGGCGGAGATCTCGGTGATTGTTACTGGGGACTTCCCGCTGAAGTCGGGGGTGTTGGATACTCCGGAGGGTGATGCCTCCGGGACGAGGGATTTGCACCGGGATGGTTCTGGGTGACGGAGCTCTGGAGGTTGGCTTCGGCTCTATCTGAAGTGACTCTGAGAATTGTGGATGTTCTCGAGAGGGTTCGATGTGACAGAGATAGTTGATAGTTACAGAAACTTAAAAAGCGGTAGTTGGTTGCTTGGACACGTGTCAGCATCTTTCTGAGGGTCAATTTTTGACCACTACATACACGATACATATTCAGTCATATATCATCTATAAAAAGTTGACAAACATATACTTTATGATAGATATGTGTAATATATGAGAGTGAGGTGAAGTATTTCCATTATAACAAAAATTTCTATGTGCTTTTTGCATGTATACCCTCTGAAACTTGATTATTTTATTTATTTACCTCTTAAAAATCTCTATTTGCATGTATACCCTTCCAATTCTAAAGAGTTTGTAGTTATACGCCTACAGTTACAAATTTCTTCTACATGACAAAAGTGTCATTAATACATATACTTGCAAATTCAAATTCTACATATACCCTTAAAAAATATTATTCTTTTATGTAAATTGTATGAAAATGAAAATTTTAAATTATTTAAATTGCAGATAAACTTTATATATTTTGTATTGCATTTCTATTTAAAAATTTTATATTTGCAAAGAAATAATAGAAAAGTATAAGCATTTTTAGTAGCCGTCACTAGAGACAACCACATATAAGGTAGCAGTAGGGGTGTGAACGGGCCCGAGTCGACCTGCCTACCTGCACGGACACAGCCCAGATAGGCACAGGTCACTTGGGCCCGCCCCCATATGCGGGGTGTGCCCGGGTTTGGATAGGGAGGCCCACGGCCCGATCGGGCTGGGCCGCACCCGAACCCGAGACGAATCCGAGCCTCCCTTTCCGCCGCAGTCCGCCACCCCTCCGCCCACGTCTCTCCTCGCCTGCGTCCTCCTCGCCACCCTCCGCCGCCGCCGCCTCCTCCTCTCACCGCCCGCCTCAAATAAAATATCAAAAGAATAAGCGAGTGCCCGGGTTCGAATCATAAAACACTTCTTAATGAGAAGAGTGTGATGACTAATGACACCACTTGCACATTTGAGAATATTGTGAATAAAAAATTCTTTTAACAAATCTATTTTTTTCAAAAAATATATTTTAAAAAGTTTTTTAAAGTTTTTTTTTTTTTAAATCCAAGCTGGGCCGGCCTGGGCGATCCAGCGAGCTGAGCCTGAGTCGCCCAAAGGGGTCCTGGGCCACCCGTCTTTTATTCGGGGCGAAACCAACACTCGGAAAAGTATGTTTTGTGAAATCAATGAAATTATATTGTGCTAATGTTCCCTCGATACTTCCGTTATAGCATTGGCTCAACGGGTAGAATCCACAGGGACGGGAGGCGATAAAAGCATTAACAGTTCTTATTCACGTTGGTTGTCAACAAGTCTTCTTTATTAAAGAATTAGAAAAAGAAAAAAAAGAAATTCAGAAGTGATAGGTGGAGAAGGTGATGAAAACGGTGATGTGAAAACAAGGAGAAGTGATTTAGAAAACAAAATAGAAAAGAAGATGAAGTTTGTGGTAATGAAAATGAAAACAAAGGTGAACTAAGAGGATGGTAAAAACAACGATAGAAAAAATGATAAAAGATTTTGGAATTGATTTTTAAAACAAAGTAAAAAAAAAACTAATGGCTACTAACTACTAATTGCTCTACTAACCATGCTAACTTCTTAGTGATAGTTGCCTCACATAGATCCTTGACCATCACTAATCCTTGGCTTCAAGAGACGATACAAAGTAAGGCCCATAAGATTATTCTTCTACATTCAAACAACACATCCATACCATACAATAAGTTGCAAGCTACTATTAAATCATCAAACAGGTTAGAGGAGAGCATGAAATAAAGAAGACATTACAAGTTAGCAAGTTAGTGGGTTAGATATTAGAAATGTTAGAATGTTAGAATCCATCATCATTAGCCATCAATGGCTCTTGCACTTATAGAGGCGACTAGATTCATGTGGATTATCAAGTAAGTACTTAGATGGTTAGTGGTTAGTAGATAGATTGCCATGAGAAGAAGAGATTAACCAAACATCATGTAGAAGATAGAGAAGATTACAATGGAGAAGAAAGGAGACACCTTTACATAGATTGTCACCATCTATTAACATCAATCTCTCTTTCTCTCTCTGAATCTCTCTGCCCTAATACATGATCTAAAAACAATGAAAATACAAAAGAAAAGAAGAAGAACACCTACACTACCCTACATTAAAAGATAGAAAACCTAACCTAATTCTAAATTTGCTTGTGTTTCGGCCAAACCCTGCCATATTTATAGGCAAAAGGAGATTCCAGAAGTCGAGACGAGGCCACGCGTCGAAAATCGACGCGTGGGCCCACCACATTGCTACGGAAACGCGTCGTTTGTCGCGTTTTTGTAGCAAAACCAGGGAATTAAGTCCCTGGTTTTGGCGAGCGTGTTCCCGTCGCTTCTAGTACCTTCTTGGTATACTTGTATTCAGGTATGTTTGCCTGAAAATTTGTCTGACGTGCGCAAGGGTCTAGGTTCAATACATCTTCTAGAAGCTCCCTTACTTGGTCTCTAAGAAATCCGAATTTAGTTACCCGAAAATGGGTTTAATTAAGCTCTTATTACCCTTTTGCCCTCCTTGTCTTGATTATCTGCAAGAGAGACCAAAACACGATTTAGACCGACATTTTATTCATAAATCAGCAGGAAAATGCGATATAATAATGTAGAACTGTAGACTAATCACACCCCCACACTTATCTTTTGCTCGTCCCAAGCAAAACAAGAAAAGAAAAACTATACTACAAATGTTATTACACCACTTTTGCAGGTAACGCGATTGCACTGAGCGTGTGCAACAAGCTGTTAAACCTCTAGGTTTCCCCTAGAGGAGGAGTTTTGTCTCTTGAGGGTTTTTAACAGATTGCACCCACAAAATCCATAAAGAAAGAGGACAAATGTTAGTATTTTGAAAAGATATTTTGGAAGAGAGACAAGTTTTTGAAATATTTTTGCAAAAATATAAGCGATCTAAGATCATAAGTTCACCAAAAATTATTCTTCCTTAAACTTAGTTTATATGCAAGATCTTGTCTTCAATTAAGGTAAGAATTCAAAATTGGATTGAATATTTTATCCTTCATAAAATCTAGATAATATGCACTTTGTGATAGTGAAGATTTCTGGGATTTCAACTCTAACCATCAAGCCATATATATATATATATATATATATATATATATATATATATATATATATATATATATATATATATATATTCTTCTTTTTCTTTTTTTCTTCCCTTAGTTTTCTTAGGCTTTCTAGTTTACCGAGTTAGTGAGTCCTTAACCGATGACTCCCAGACTAGACGATTTTAGGGCACCGGATGAGAAAACATCCCTCGGGTTTAAGGACTCGAGTAAATAAGGCCATAAAACTAAGGGGGATTATTTGTTCTTTATTACAACCTTTAGGCGTGAATAATCATACTTCTTGAGGAATAGTTATCCAGCTTAATAAGTGATTTTTTTCATATATATTTCTTTTTATTTATTTTTGCTTTATGACATTTTATGTCTTTGTTTCCATCCCAAAAATGTGTAAGTGTGAAGTGCATACTATCTAAGACAAAAAATTCAAGACAAAATTATCTCCCCAATCTTTTATACTTAACATATAATTTTAAATAAGATCCATTATTTCAACTAGGTTTAACATGTCATAATGTAAGGCTTCCTTAATTTCTAAGATCATCTTAATTTTCTTTAAAATAGATCAAAACTTTGTCTCTTATTTTAAAAAGTTTTTAAAGAAAGAAAAATCCTATACAAAAGGGAAGATTTCTAAAAGTATCCTAAAGAAGTGAAAAAGAAAGAAAATCTAAAAAACTCTATGTTAGTAAATCCTCCCCTACACTTATCTCATGCATTGTCCTCAATGCATCGTGATGTATGTATGCATGAAACAAATAAAGAGGGAAGAAAAAATCACCTCAAGGTGGTGGTTCCAGTTGTGGTCTGATTGGTCCACGAAATGCGGCCCAATTTAATTTGCGTGGAGTTCGGAGGAACCTACCAGAGACCTCTATAATACAACCCACTAAAATGATGTATATATTTATGATTTTTATTATGAGTTTTACCCCATCTAATTTTCAAATTTTCAAAAAAACTTCGGAGTCAATTTTATCAACACCTTTGTTCCAAAATGGAGTATGAAAAGATGGATTGATTGATTTGGACTCAGGAAGCATAGGAACAACTACTGACTCAGGAATTTGACTTAAGTCAAGTAAATGTTCTGGAGTCGAGATTGGTTCAGGAAGTGGGTCCAAATCAAGAAGTTGAAATTCTAATCCACATTCATTTCCCATAACAGATTGTGACTCTCTGGGATTGGTGATTCAAGTTCAAGAATGACAGGTATTGGAATCAAAACTAACTCTAAAATGCTGCTCAAATTTGGTAGCAAAATAGGAGTCAATATTGATTCAGGAATTTGAACTGGATCACAAATTTAAGGATCAAAGTTACAGTCCTTATTGAGTTCAATTTCATAAAAATGAGAACTTGCCAATATGTCAATGGGACATTCAAAAGTATGAAATTGGTCAAGTTCAATTTGTTAATCATAAAAAATTGGTGATTTAATTTCACGATGAATTGGCGCAGGATCCAATGTTGACGCGGGAAAAAGCCTGAAATCAGGTAAAAACACCTCAGCCATTATGGAATCAGGCAGTGAAATTGAATTACCAAGTTGAGATTCATGATCATATTCATGCTCAAGTTCAGTTTCAGAAAAAGGATAACTTGTCAAAATGTCAATGAGATTTTCAACATTTGAAATTTGGTCAAGTTCAAATAGGTGTGCTGAAATTAAATCTTGGTTTCTAGAATAACAAGAGTCCTGGGTCAGATCAATAGAGTTAGAGATATCTGGATTGGTCAAAGGTTGATAAGAGAGAGTTTCTTTATTCCTATAAATATTGACCAATTGACTCAATTGTGCTTTCAACCTATTGATAGACTGAGTAAAAGATTTTTGAAATTATAGCGTGGATTCCTGCAAGATTTCTACACTTTTTTCTAGATGTGATGTGTCTTCAAGTGGATGCTCTAGAAAGGTAGTACAAGAGTCTTGGTTTCCAAAACAACAAGAATCATGGGTCAAATTGATAGAGTTAGAGATATCTGAATTGGTTAAAGGTTGATAAGAGAGTTTCCTCATTCCTATAAATGTTGACCAATTGACTGAATTGTGTTTCCAACCTATTGATAGACTAAGCAGAAGATTTTTGAAATTGTAGCGCAGACTTCTGCAAGATTTCTATATTATTTTCTAGATGTGATTTTTCTTCAAGTGGATGTTCTAGAAAGGGAGTGTAGGAATCTTGAATTTGAAAAAATTGTGAAGATTGTGAGCCCAATAAGTTTTGAGATTGTCGCTCGGACTCACACAAGAGTTCCTCAGTCAATCCTAAGATGGATGTTTGATTATTTTGACGAGGTGGGACTGAGTAAGGCTCTTGAAAATATTGTAGAATTGGAGAGGCCATCATTTTCTGAAGTTGTCGAGCGGCCTCTTATAGGTTGGCATCTATACTCTTTTCTAACTCAGATTTTTCTTCAAATGGTAGTTATAGAAAAGGAGTATAGGAAGCAAAATTGGGAAATAGATATTTTGAAAATTGTGAAAATTGTGGACAAGGTGGTTGAAAATTTGACTCGGGGGAGGTGAATCCCCATTAACTCTGTAAAGAGTGAAAATTATTTTGGATATTATGGTTATGAGATTGGGGGTATGGGTTGTATTGATCCGGATAAGTCCAACCCAGTATATTTGGTTGGTTCATATGTAAAAAATCGGGTTGAAATTATCCGAAACAAATGGGGTCGATGTGAAATATGGATTCATATTAGGATTGAAAGAATTGTTATTGTTGAATTCCATTTCACAAACAATCACAAACAAAAAAGAAAAAGCAAACAAACAAACAAAAAGAAAGAAAAAGTCAAAACCAAGTCTATACTAAGGTTGACTTAGACCTAGACGACTCCTAACTGGTCGATTACCCGGGGGAGGTTGTTGTATGAATCTGACAACAAGCTAATCGGCCATGTAGGGGCAAAATACGGTGGGAGGTATCCATGCGTAAGCAACAGGCCTTAATTACGCCAAATCACAGTATCTTCAAGGCGTAACCTCTTAATCCCCAACCTTAGACATCGATTTCACAAGAGTAAGATTCAAAACAAGTTCCACCCTCGGTCAATCTCTTAATGAATCTGAGATGCCCCTAGGGGCCAACGTCTATAAATTTTTATTAGGGCTTGGGTTGTGTGAGTGGGGAGGTGGTTTTTGGGCTAAGTAAGGGTGATGAAATCCCTAGCTTATCTTGTATTAGGTTATGCCCTTAAATCCAATTCGTTCAAGTGTGCAATATAGGCAAGAGATAACACAAAGCGAGTAAATCACCCACGTATTTGTCCTATGCTATATGCAATGCCATATGTACACCTCAATCTAAATCACAACAACAGAACAAACTACAGTATATTGGAATTGAATTGACACGTGCCTAAATGCAAATGTCTAAACCGTTTTAAAAGCGTCCAAATACCGTATTTTAGTTTTTCAATTTATTACAGTGTGTAAGCAATCAAACAAAAAATTGGCAGCAGAATATAACAATATATGCAACTTGCAAAGTCCCTGCAAAAGAATAAGTATAATTGCCAAAAAATATGCCGCGGTTGCGTGGCTTTTCTTTGATTTTCGCAGCAAAGTTTTGGAAGCAAGATTTCTGCTTTCTATAATAGGGAAAGGCAAATAAGAGTAGACTTCTGCAATGTAAAAATTCTGTAGAAATTGCCCTGCACACCAAAACAGAGAAGAAAATGTTAACAAAAACGTGAGTTTAAACCATTCCCATCCCCCGCAACGGCGCCAAAAAATTTGTTCGGGGTGAAACCAGCACTCGAAAAAGTATGTTTTGTAAAATCAATGAAATTATATATGTGTGCTTATGTTCCATCGATACTTCCGTTATAACATTGGCTCAACGGGTCGAATCCACAGGGACGGGAGACGATAAATGCATTAATAGTTCTTAATCACGTTGGTTATCAACAAGTCTTCTTTGTTAAAGAATTAAAAAAAGAAAAGAAAAAAAAAGAAATCCAGAAGTGATAGTGAAGAAGGTGATGAAAATGGTGATGTGAAAAATAAGGAGAAGTGATTTGAAAAACAAAATAGAAAAGAATATGAAGCTTGTGGTAAAGAAAATGAAAACAAAGGTGAAATAAGAGGATGGAAAAAATAATGATAGAAAAAATGATAAAAGATTTTGGAATTGGTTTTTAAAACAAAGTAAAAGAAAATACATGGCTACTAACTACTAATTGCTCCACTAACCATACTAACCTCTTAGTGATAGTTGCCTCACATAGATCCTTGACCATCACTAATCCTTAGCTTCAAGAGACGATACAAAGTAAGGCCCATAAGATTGTTCTTCTACATTCAAATAACACATCCATACTATACAACAAGTTGCAAGGTACTATTAAATCATCAAAACAGGTTAGAGGAGAGCATGAAATAAAGAAAACATTGTAAGTTATCAAGTTAGTGGGTTAGATGTTAGAAATGTTAAAATGTTAGAATCCATCATGAGCCATCAATAGCTCTTGCAAGAGTAAGGCCTTGTAGAGGCTACTAGATTCATGTGGATTATCAAGTAAGTGCTTAGATGGTTAGTGGTTAGTAGTTAGATTGCCATGAGAAGAAGAGATTAGCCAAACATCATGTAGAACATGGATAAGATTATAATGGAGAAGAAAGGAGATACCTTTACATAGATTGTCACCATCTATTACATTAATCTCTCTATTTCTCTTTCTGAATCTCTCTTCCCTAATACATGATCTAAAAAGAAATGAAAATACAAAAGAAAAGAAGAAGAAGACCTACACTACCCTACACTAAAAGATAGAAAACCTAACCTAATTCTAAATTTGCTTGCGTTTCGGCCAAACCCTGCCATATTTATAGGCAAAAGGAGGTTCCAGAAGACGAGACGAGCCACGCGTCGAAAATCGACGCGTGGGCCCACCACATTGCCGCGAAAACGCGGCATTTGCCACGTTTCCGCGGCAAAACCACAGAATTAAGTCCCTGGTTTTGGCGAGCGTGTTCCCGTCACTTCTAGTACCCCTTGGTATATTTGTATTTTAGTATTTTCACCCGGATATTCGTCTGACATGCACAAGGGTTTAGGTTCAATGCATCTTCTAGAAGCTCCCCTACTTGGCCTCCAAGAAATTCGGATTTAATTACCCGAAAATGGGTTTAATTAAGCTCTTAGTACCTTTTTGCCCTTCTTGTCTTGATTATCTGTAAGAGAGACCAAAACACGGTTTACACCAACATTTTATTCATAAATCAGTAGGGAAATGCGATATAATAATGCAGAACTGTAAACTAATCATCTTTGACGGGCGGGTTCAGACTTGGCCCGGCGGATTCGAGACTCGGGCAGGTCAAACATGGCCTGTTCGCACCACTAGGTAGCAGTCATTGCACATGTCATACGATCACCATTTTTAGTAGCTGTCAGTATCTGGCAGTATAACTATTAGAATGGAAAATTTTAAGTATTTCACGAAAGATTACGCAATAGTGGTATGCTCCATTTGTGAGACAATTCGTAGGCTTGATTGTCATCGAATACAAAATACGTCCAAGCGTGAAGAATCCCAATCACATCAGTATGACAAGCTAAGTGAAAGGAGATCTGGTCTTAACTAATTTGATGTTGAAGTTGCAGTCCTTTGTTTCACATTGGGAAAATTAATTAAAACAATTTAATTAGTCAGCTTTGGGAGACGTCCAAATCCCACAATCTTAATCTTGTCATGTATCCTTGTAGAGACAACATGTATACTACAATATATGTGAATCCAGGTTCGTTGCTTTGAATTTTAATTGGAGATCGCTAGATTCGGCCCGCCAATAGCTGCATGTATTCTCGTCTTCTACATTCTTATGTATCTAGAAAAGCAACGGAGAGTTCATTTCTTAATTATTTGTGAGATACACATATGTCAACATTGGAGTAACATAAATCTTAAACATAAACCAAGGAACCTTCTTGATTCAAAAGTTTAAATCAGTAAATCTTATTTAAACTCTCAGTTTAATTCCATCACTTTTCTAATCCTTATCAATTAAGGCTTTGTTTAGAATGAATGTGAGCGAATTATGTGTCTTTTTATTCTTTACGCCCATATATAGCAATGTACTAGAGTCTGGCCACCTCTAGATCACAATCTGTAAATGTTAATGTATGAAAATTTGTGAATCGTTTTGGAGTGAATGAATTTTGTGCGGGCTAGTTTCATTAAGGAATAATTGATGAATAGATAAAATAAAGATACTTTTTTTAATTTTTTTAATTTCTTTTCTTGTCTCTATAAGAAAGGGTATAAGCTTAATAAAAATTATAAAGGAGGAAGGAGGTTAAAAAAAGGAAAAGTATTGAGTATCGACGGGTCACATTCAAATGGGATCCTATTAAATCCACTTGTGTCTCCGTTACTACTTTGCATCCATCATTTCTTTGGAATCTCACACCCACTAACTAAAATATAATCCACTTGAGGATAAATTTTGAAACTTATGAAATTCAGAGTTAGATTTTCACATGCAACTTTAACCATCTAAATGGAGAAAAGTCAGATTCAAACCAGATTATCATGCATAACGTAGAGAGAGAGGATAAAAAACAAAGGAAATAGAGTTTTTAAACTCTATGTCAGAACCTCAGTCGACCGGGCGGTCAATCGATATGTACAGTGAGGAGAAACCCCATTTATCGGTCGACCGCCCGATCGACCAGTCCAACTCTTGAAAGAACTGGGTTTTGGATTCGGTCGACTGAGCGGTCAATCGATATTTTCAGTAAATACTGAAAGATTGTATGGTCGACCGGCCAGTCGACCGCTTACTTGGAGCACGGTCGGGTCAGAGCAGATTCTGGACACGACCTGGAGCTAATTGGGATTTTCTTCTCCTCCCTATAAATAGAGAGATGCGTTCATTTCTAGGGTTTAAGTCAAAACTGACTGAGTTCTTGAGAGAACATAGTAAATGTTGGACCAAAGGCCCATCACTCTAGTTTTGATGATGATCAACTCATGTAGTTATACTACTAATGATCTTGTGTTTAATTAGTGACAGATTTATGATCAAGATCTTAGTAGGTGTGAAGCTTCAACAAAGGATTTAAAGTCAAATTTTGGAGCTAGCACCGGTTGATTCACGAGCCTATGCATCAAGACCACATCAAGAGTTGAGCTCGTTGGATCGTGTTTGGATCAAGTTTAGAAGATGAGAAGGCTTCAAGTGAAGACTTCAAGAAGATGAAGACTTGTGTCTAGGTATAAAATTTTTGTTTTAGCTAAAATGTAAAGGATAGAGTAGTTGGTGGATTGCTCAAGTATATATCACACACACACACTCTTGGTTTAATTGTCTTTTCATAAAAGAATTTTCAGTTTAGAAAAGACTTTCAATTTGGAAAAATATCATGTTTGGTTTTTGGTATTTCTTATGAAGATGTTTTAACCAAAATCATATTTAGAGCTTAATGTCAAAAACATAGATATTTCATCTTATTTGTGTAGTGGATCATATCCATACACTCTATGCTTTAATGAGTTCAAAAATATCTAGTTTTTGTATTTAAAAGAGTTTGGAAAATAAGTTTTTGGAAAATACAAGTTTTCATTTGAGCCAATATTTTCCTACTTACAAAAATAGTCTAATATTTTATAACATGCCTTGATCTTGTGCAAGCATGTTTATTTATCATAGTATATTGGTAAAACTATTTTTGTATATTTTCAGTGAATTTATGGGATTTTATCTTGACCAAATTGACCAAGTTTTTCATCCCATGTTTTTCTGTTTCAGGCTTCAGCGGTCGACCCGAACGGTCTACCGGAGCTGAAGTCGGTCGACAGGATGGTCGACCGACGTGCACGGACGTGCACGCCTTGACCTGGCAGATGGCCGGTCGACCGATCGGGTCGACCGGAACTGAGAGCAGTGCTCTCTGTTTATTTCGGTCGGCCGGGCGGTCGACCGGAGGCTCCAACGGTCAGAAATTTGACCGTTGGCGGTCGACCGGACGGCCGACCGTTAGGCCTGACAGAACCCCAACGGCTAGTTTTTCTAGCCCTATAAATTTGGGGGTTTGGGCATTGTTTTTCACCAAGATTTTTTAGTGGACTTTAAGCCAGTTTTTCCCACTTCTTTAAAAGAGTTTTCTCCACTAAATTGAGAGCTAATTCTTCCAATCAAAGGAGAGTTTTATCAAGAGTGTTAAAAAGAGATTTCTTGAGTTTTCCTCAACCATCTCTTTCCTTATTTTCTCACACAAACACTTGAGCTATCCATTGATTATTCATTCTATAGGAGTGTTGTAGTGAGAGTGTTTATTGGTGATCAAAGTGTTTAGATCACCAAGAGATCTTTTCTTATTTCTTGAGGAGGCGGACGAGTGCGTTCGCGGTTGTTTCGAGTTCGTGTGTGAACTCTTGTTTGAGGTGCGGCCTCGGCGAGCCGGTGGGCTTGCGGTGTGTACGGGACTAGAGAGTCCGAGGGATTGTAGGTGTTGCGGCACCGAGGAGTGATCCATTGGGATCAAGCATAGTGGAAATCCTTCGTGTGTCGAAGGCGGGGATGTAGAGCAAGTGTGCTCGAACCTCGAAACAAATCCCTTGTGTTTGCGATTGCTCACTCTCTCTCTTTGTCTCTTATTTATATCTTGCATTCCTTTATTGTGTTTATCTTTATATGCATGATATACTTGTGTGCCTAATTGTTATACTTGCTTGGGTTGTTTGCTAACACTTGTATTTAACCAAGAGAGCCAACGCGGCACCTCAACCCTTATCAGGGGAATCTAGAGGAGTTAGTCCAGAGCCTTTCACGGGAAATTCGGCTACACTCTTGTGTTATACGTGGTGTTTAGTGTAAGAGTTTAGTTTAGGTCATAATAGTTTTTACTTCCGCATTATTTGGCATTAAGTGACCATTAGATTAGCCATCACCTATTCACCCTCCCTCTAGGTGATTTACAATTGGTATCAGAGCCAAGTGCTCTGAATTTGGGTCTTACAACCTAGAGTTAAAGATCCTCATTTTAGGCTAATCACTATATTTGTACACACACCATGGACTTCATGTCACCACCCATGTTTGACATTCTTAACTTCCAAATTTGGAAGGTTAAGATGTCTATGTACCTCAAGACCTTAGGAATTCATGTTTATCTTGCTACAATTAAAGATTCATATGTTAAGAATAGCAAGTATATTGAGGCTAATGCAAAGGCCATTCATGCTTTGAAAAGTACCCTAAATGATGATTTTTTATCTAGGGTTTCTAATGTTGATTCGGCTTTTGTAGCTTGGAACATCATCACCTCCCTTGGCGAAAAGGATCTATATTATGCCGGAGCGATTCGGGTGTTGGAAGCGACACCTCCAACAAGTGCTATATGGTCAAAGGGGATAACCCCCTTGAGGTAACTATCGAATCCGAGGTAGATGAAAATGACATGTCATATGATGAACTTGCTTCATTTTGTCAACAACTATTAGAGAAATATGACATGATTAAGAAAGAAAATAAAAATTTGAAAAAGAATTTTGATTGCATGCTAAAAGAAAATGATTCATTTAGAAGTAACATTGCATGCTTAGAAAAAGAAAATAAAGATTTGAAAAATGAGAATGTTTCCTTAATGTCTAAATTAAATGATCTTTGTGAAGGAAACACAAGTTTGAAAAATAAATTGATTTGGTGGAAAAACAAAAAGAAATTACTTTTCAAGAAAACAACTCTTTGAAAAGAAAAATTTTTGAAAAAGAAAACGAAAAGAAAAGGTTGCTAAAAAGAAAAAGATTTTTGATCATGCTTTACATGCCACCACCTCTATTGATCAAAATGAAGTTAAATTTTTGAAAAAGAAAATTGATAGTTTGAGTTCCACTTTGAGCTCATGTGCATTTAACCATAAGAGATTGGAGTCTTTGTTTTCAAAGAAAAGCTCCAGATGTTCATGCACATCATCATGCATATGCTTATGTTGCACGTCATGATCATACACATACACATAAGCATCCTAAGGTGTACACTTGTACACATTGTGGCCGCAAAGGCCATTTAGCAAAATTTTGTTATAACAAGTTGCATCATTTTAATTTTGCTAATAATAAAAATATTTGGGTGCCTTACAAAGCTAACCCCCAAGGACCCAAAAGAAATGGGTACCAAAGTCCCCACCTTTTGTTTTTGATGTAGGTGAGGGCTCTCACAAGACGTGAGAGATTTGGTGCCTTGATGGTGGATGCACATGGACTTGATGGACACATATATCGATGCACCGCTATCAAGGAGTTTTGGTGGAAAGGCCACCATGTTTTGGAGATTTGGAGTAGTTCCCTAGTTGGTAACTATTTCTAAACTCTTAATTTATGTACATGCTTTTATTTTCATGATATCATATAGCATGTTCATGGTTTTATGTGTTTTGTGCTTCATGTGGTAAATACTAGTTTAAATGTAGATTTTATCAAAACTTGCATATATACATATACAAATAGTGAGAATAAATTGATTCATATATGTATGCACTTCATGCTCATTTGTACCCACTATATGCACATGTATAGTCTATTTTTGATGATTCTCTCATTTATACTTGTTTTGCCTATTTTCTTGTTTTACTTCATGTATATGTATTTTTAATTCAAATCTAATAAATATACATGTTTACCCGTGAGTCTCTTGCCTTCATGCAAACATTATTAATAGACTCTTTTATGTTTGGGATATGTATGTGTATTGTTAGTTTTGGATAAATCATACATATACCATGAAGATTAGTGCTTTAATGAAAATTTTTTTTAAATGTGACTTATGATCTTTTTAAGCTTAAATGACTATTTTCATAAAAATACTATTTACATGATTTTTTGAACACTCACATCTTTATTTATTATTTCATGACTTAGTTTCATGATCATTTTGAGCTTTATAGACCATGAGTGATTAAATCTTTATGTACTTAGTTATGTTTTATAAAAACATATGATTTGATGTATTTGAAGGATCTTTAACTAGTTGTTCAAAAACTATTTTATACTAGTTATTTATTCTTCAAATAGTTTATAAGATATACACATGATCCTATTTTTAATCATATGGACAAATTCTTTTGTGTTCTCAATATTTTGTGCTTCATGATTTGAATATTAGTTTAAATATTAATTTTTGTCAACATTAGGATTTATACTTATACACATTGTGGGTCACAAATAAATCTATATATGGTTGGGTTTGATTGCTTATTTGTGCCCATTAGGTGTGCTAGTATAGCCTAGTTTTGATGATCCTTACATTTTTAAACTTGTATTCCCATTTTTGATTTGTGTTATGATCATGTGCTTTCATTTCATGTATATGTTTATTTTGCCAAACTTTAAGATATACATGTATACCTCTTGAGTCATTTGTCTTTCATGCAAATCTATATATATGGACTCAATTGTGTTTAGGGACATGTATGTATACTTTTTGTGTTGTCAAAACATACATATACCTTAAAATATATTTTTTTTTAATAAAAAAATTTGTGGTGATTTTTATGTTTTCAAAATCTATGATAATTTTCACATTGTCTTATTTAAAGGAATATTGAGCTTCATTGCCATTTTCATGTGATTTACACATATTTCATGAAATATTTTTTTATTTTATTCCTTGATTGAAGGATTCCGTATTAGTTTTCAAACATTTTCATTTAACTAGTTCGAGTTCTTCATGTGGCAGATTATATGATGTATACACTTAAGCTTATTTTTCTATTGGTATCATTGGATATTTTCAATTGGTATCAATATGAACTTCTTTTGTATATACTCATATTTTGTTTTTCCATATATGTATGAATCAATTTCATTTGGTATACTCATTTTTCATACATATATATGAGTTATTTGTGCTTGAGTTAAAATTGTTTTACATGTTTAAAGCACAAAGTTATTTATGATAAGAAAATAAATATTTTAAAGATTTGTTTTATTAAGAAAATTTAAAATTTTGTTTTATAAGAAAAATTCAAAATGTTTGATTTGTATTGCCTATATGCAAGGAGAGCTTAACATCTCTTCTACATATAGATTCATGTTGAGTGTATTGTATATTGAGGAGCTTGACAACTCTTCTTTATGTGGTACACGTATGTAGGGGGAGCTTCACATATCCTTTTATGCATTACATAATATGTGTTATGTGAATTGGGGCTTGTCATCCCTTCTTCATGTAATGCATATGTGTAGGGAAGCTAACTTAGCGTCTTCCTCTTCATGAATGTATATCGCATATAACCTTTCTTGATTAATTTGATTTACCCCTTCTTTGATTCTTTGTTTATGACAAAAAGGGGGAGAAAAATTTGTTGATTGTGTTTTTATCCCTTTGTTGATGATTGACAAAAAGGGGGAGAAGTATTTGGGTTTATATGCATGTTTGAGAAAGATTTATGTTTATGTTTATGCATATATGTTTTGTTTTGCAAATAGGAGAAAAAGAATTTGATATGTTTTATCTCCATACATTTGCATACATATTTACGAGCTTCATTGTCATATATTATTGTTCATTTGCTATGCATGAGTTAAGGGGGAGCTTCTTTGAGGCTTTACTTTAATCCATGCATATATAACTTCATGAGTTTTGTTATCATCAAAAAGGGGGAGATTGTTGGCCCAAAGGCCCATCACTCTAGTTTTGATGATGATAAACTCATGTAGTTATAGTACTAATGATCTTGTGTTTAATTAGTGTCAGATTTATGATCAAGATCTTAGTAGGTGTGAAGCTTCAACAAAGGATTTAAAGTCAAGTTTTGGAGCTAGCACCGGTTGATTCACGAGCCTATGCATCAAGACCACATCAAGAGTTGAGCTCGTTGGATCGTGTTTGGACCAAGTCTAGAAGATGAGAAGGCTTCAAGTGAAGACTTCAAGAAGATGAAGACTTGTGTCTAGGTATAAGATTTTTGTTTTAGTTAAAATGTAAAGGATAAAGTAGTTGGTGGATTGCTCAAGTATATATCATCACATACTCTCTTGGTTTAATTGTCTTTTCATAAAAGAATTTTCAGTTTAGAAAAGACTTTCAATTTGGAAAAATATCATGTTTGGTTTTGGTATTTCTTATGAAGATGTTTTAACCAAAACTCTATTTAGAGCTTAATGTCAAAAATATAGATATTTCATCTTATTTGTGTGGTGGATCATATCCATACACTCTATGCTTTAATGAGTTCAAAAATATCAGTTTTTGTATTTAAAAGAGTTTTGAAAAATAAGTTTTTGGAAAATACAAGTTTTCATTTGAGCCAATATTTTCCTACTTATAAAAATAGTCCAATATTTTATAACATGCCTTGATCTTGTGCAAGCATGTTTGTTTATCATAGTATATTGGTAAAAAATTTTTGTATATTTTCTGTGAATTTATGGGATTTTATCTTGACCAAATTGACCAAGTTTTTCATCCCATGTTTTTCTGTTTCAGGCTTCAGCGGTTGACCTGAACGGTCGACCGGAGCTGAAGTCGGTCGACAGGATGGTCGACCGACGTGCACAGACGTGCACGCCTTGACCTGGCAGTTGGCCGGTCGAACGATCGGGTCGACCGGAACTGAGAGCAGTGCTCTCTGTTTATTTCGGTCGGCCGGGCGGTCGACCGGAGGCTCCAACGGTCAGAAATTTGACCGTTGGTGGTCGACCGGACGGCTGACCGTTAGACCTGACAGAACCCCAACGGCTAGTTTTTCTAACCCTATAAATTGGGGGTTTGGGCATTGTTTTTCACCAAGATTTTTTAGTGGACTTTGAGCCAGTTTTTCCCACTTTTAAAAGAGTTTTCTCCACTAAATTGAGAGCTAATTCTTCCAATCAAAAGGAGAGTTTTATCAAGAGTGTTAAAAGAGATTTCTTGAGTTTTCCTCCACCATCTCTTTCCTTGTTTTCTCACACAAACACTTGAGCTATCCATTGATTATTCATTCTATAGGAGTGTTGTAGTGAGGGTGTTTATTGGTGATCAAAGTGTTTAGATCACCAAGAGATCTTTTCTTGTTTCTTGAGGAGGCGGACGAGTGCATTCGCGGTTGTTTCGAGTTCGTGTGTGAACTCTTGTTTGAGGTGCGGCCTCGGCGAGCCGGTGGGCTTGCGGTGTGTGCGGGACTAGAGAGTCCGAGGGATTGTAGATGTTGCGACACCGAGGAGTGATCCATTGGGATCAAGCATAGTGGAAATCCTTCGTGTGTCGAAGGCGGGGATGTAGAGTAAGTGTGCTCGAATCTCGAAACAAATCCCTTGTGTTTGCGATTGCTCACTCACTCTCTCTCTCTCTCTTTGTCTCTTATTTATATCTTGCATTCCTTTATTGTGTTTATCTTTATATGCATGATATACTTGTGTGCCTGATTGTTATACTTGCTTGGGTTGTTTGCTAACACTTGTATTTAACCAAGAGAGCCAACGCGGCACCTCAACCCTTATCAAGGGGAATCTAGAGGAGTTAGTCCAGAGCCCTTCACGGGGAATTCGGCTACACTCTTGTGTTATACGTGGTGTTTAGTGTAAGAGTTTAGTTTAGGTCATAATAGTTTTTACTTCCGCATTATTTGGCATTAAGTGACCATTAGATTAGCCATCACCTATTCACCCCCCCTCTAGGTGATTTACAGTAAATCCTCTTGTAACCTTGTGTATATCAATAGATCTCTCTCTCTCTCTCTCTCTCTCTCTCTCTCTCTGCCTTGGGCATGTAGGCATCTAGCCGAAACTCGTAAATTCTTGTCTCTCTCTCTCTCTCTGTGTGATTGTATGTGGATCTAGGGTTCTGTTCTTTGGCGGGCTTTAGTCTCAACAAGTAGTATCATAGCACTAGGCAACGCTTGGGGCTTCGTTTGGTGGAGTGGATCTTGATTCGGAGCTTGGATCTCGGAAATCTAGCTTTGAAGTGGATAAAATCAGATTTTTATTGTGTTGCATCTCATCTTCTACAATTGAGTGGGGAGATCAATTGAAAACTGTTCTTAGGATTTCAGTTGAAGATAAAAATCCTATTTTTATCACATAGATCATTCCATAGTTGTTATACTTTCTTGGTTGGTTGAATTTGGAGAAGAAATGTCCGAAAAAACATCCGATAGTATAGGTTTTTTTGTTGCGAAGAACATACAAAACTATTACCACATGAAAATTGATGAGGTGAAGTTTCATGGAGCAAACTATTTCAGATTGTGGAGATGTGAGGTGTTGGATGCGCTAAATGCGCAAAACTTGGAGGATGCTCTCGAATTACAAGAGAGACTGGTAGAAACGGAAGAAAAGGTTCGGAAGAAAATAAATAGAACAGTGTAGGGGGTGATTAGGTTGTGTCTATCACAAGAACTAAAATACTATGTGATGAATAAGACTTTTATTAGTCTACAGTTCTGCTTTATTATATCGCATTTCCTACTGATTTATGAATAAAATGTCAGTCTAAACCGTGTTTTCGTCTCTCTTGCAGATAATCAAGACAAGGTGGGCAAAAGGGTAATAAGAGCTTAATTAACCCATTTTTGGCATATCTTGGAGGCCAAGTAAGAGAGTTTCTAGAAGATGCATTGAACCTAGACCCTTGCGGGGGTCTGACGCAAATCTAAACGAAATTAACCAAATTTTAGCATATCTGGTGTAACGCCCCGGTCCCGCAGGTACGGGGACGTTATGTAGTAGTATCAGAGCCTAGGTTCACACCTGGTGTGGGTAACCACCTGGGTCAATCCACGGGCTCTTACCAACAGTACAGTCAGGTTCAGATTAACTGATCTGTATCTGAATTTGGGGAATTCCAGCAACGAGTACAAGAATACCATGACCTTGACAATTTATTTCTTGACTCATTTGTATTCCTTCCTTCCTTCCAGTTGTCAACCAGAACATCTGATTTCCTTCTCGCTTTCCTTGCATCGTCCTGCTTCCCATCCGTTATGATTCGTTCACTACCATACTTCTCCATCCCGAGTTCCTTATAGATATCAGAGTGCGCAACGGAAGTGTCGTGGACCCGTAACATTTCGGCTTTGGGGTTGAAAATCTTGTTCTCACACCTGATTTGAAATTTCGAGGACGAAATTTTTTGTAAGGTGGGGAGAAATGTAACCCCCTGATCCCTGGTGTACGTATAACCGTATCAGTACGCAATACGACGTATAAACTTGATTTGATCTCCGTGGTAGTTCGATTGAGCTGATTTCAGTTTCAAAAATTATTTTCTAATATTTTAGATTTTTTAGAATTTTCTGAAATTTTTCTGGATTATTTTGGAAAATCTCCGTAGTCGTTGTCGACCGATACCGATAATCGGCTCTATGATTTTTCTTTCACAAACGGAGTTGTATTTTGAGAATCCGCTTTCACCATGTGTCTTAGAATCGTATTTTCTACGTTCGGGTATTTTTGGGGATTTTTCTGAATGCATCGAAAATCCGGCCAAACTGGTGTCGCCCGGTACCGGTGACACCTTCCAGGATTTTTAATTGGCAAACCAGATTGAATTTCTTCAAACTATTTTCATATTACGTCTCAGGTTAATATTTCTATTTTCTGTAATTTTTGGGCACTGTTCGGAGCTGTTGAATATCGGGTCAATTTAATAATAATAAAATATTATATTTTTTTATCTTTCTTTTCTTTCTTTTCTTCCTCCTTCTTCCAGCGACTTCCCCCACCGCCTTTGACTCTCCCACCGCCTCTCTCTCCCTCTATTTAAATCTCTTTTCCCCCTCTCTCTCTTCATTTCT
The DNA here is from genome assembly GCA_038442645.1 of Agave tequilana. Taxonomy (NCBI): domain Eukaryota; kingdom Viridiplantae; phylum Streptophyta; class Magnoliopsida; order Asparagales; family Asparagaceae; genus Agave; species Agave tequilana. The sequence continues at coordinate 44,820 of JAVJIF010026496.1, forward strand.
ACTCTCTCTCTAAAACCTCTCCCCCTCTCTAAACCTTCTCTCTCCCTCTCTCCATCTCTTTCCCTCTCTCTCTCTGCAGACCGCCCGCACAGGGGAAAGCCTAGCCGTTGCCAGCGGCCAGGCCAGGCCGGCGGCACACCGGAGGCCGGCAAGGCTAGGCCGGCGGCGCCGGAGGCTGGCCAGGCCAGGCCGGCGGCGCGAGAGGCCTGTCAGGCCGGCGGCGCTGGTGGGGAGGCATCAGCCCCACCCACTCCTCTCTCTCCCATTCTCTCGCGTGGGAAGTCTGGCGCCGGAGCGGCGCCGGGGAGGAGCCGGCGCCGGCGGGGCAACCGCACCGGCCGGGCGGCGGGCATGCAAGGGCGGCAGCAGCAGCGCCGTGCGCTGCTGCTGCTGTTGCTTCTGTTGGGTGAAAAACCCAAATGGGTTTGGGTTTACACCCAACCCGACCCATTAAAGGTAACATTATGTTTTTAACCCCTGTGAAATTCTAAATTACTTTGGGGCCCCTGTGAAATTACAAACAGCCCCCTGAATATTTGCAGTTATTACGTATCTAACATTTTATATCAATTTTGGTTTTCGAGCGCTATCAGGAGCATCCAGACGCCGATTTGGACGATTCTGGATCCGTTGCGATCGTGGGAAAGAAAGCTACATTTTCATGGCCAGTTTGTGAGTGTTTTTTTTTATAAATTATATTTTATCATGTTTAGTGATATGACTTGATTGCTTTCTGTGTCAGATCTTGATATTGGATAAAATACGGTAACAATTATTATTAACTGGAAATGATTAGACAGGCATTGTAATAAGATTAAACTAGAAGATTTCTAGGTATTTCCTGATTTCATATGAGGTAATAATAGTAACCATAAATACTGACATAGACAACTCGGACACAGTCATTCTACCTGCACAGCGGCTGCCACTCGTGCCACTATATCGTCATATGCTTGTACACTCTTATGACATGTAGTGTATCACAGTCACGTGACATGCATACTGAGCCATAGATATACGATGACACTACACTGTTACTAGACATGCATGCTAGATACCGTTACGGTAAGTCACAGGACATGGTATTACATGATACACAGAATACCGTTATTACATGTGCTAGTGTTACACATATATGTTACACGGATGATAGCTACACATCTATGTTCCACTAGTACTCGGATAAGTACCGCTTTTCCATTAGTGTTATCATCATTACACGGATACTGTAGTTCACCGTACATGATATTGGACACTGACCACTGTTATTACTTGTACATGTTGCACAGATACTATGACACGTCACACTCTCTTATTTCGTATTCATATCCCACTGATATATACATGCACCACTTCACGGATACTCGTTACACAGACAACACTACTACATATGCTCACCGTACAAGTGTACATACATGTGTTGTTTCTATCTTCTTGTCATATGGATCACCGTGCATATTACATGTATATTGTTCCATGTTCCCGTATTCATGTTATATGATTGTTTCCTGTTACTGATATGGATATTCCCGTTACTAGACATGAGAGCTGTTGATACGCGATATGTGGAATCCCACATCTATTGTTTCCGTTTCCCGTTATACTGTTCCCGTTATTGTTCTCGTTTCCCGTTATATTGTTCTATGCTATCAACAGAGCTCAGGTTCGGTTATCATGTTACCCGTATCATGTACTGTATTTGTTCTTATTACATTGTATACTTGACATATCAGATCATAAAGCTAACTGGGGTATGGGGGAGACTTGACGGTTGATTAGATCTTATCGGGTGATGTACTGGATCCATATTGTTCTCCCACTGCAGGGGACGGTAGTGCTACCTACCAATTGCTCCATGAGCTCTCGTTACTTGTTTCATGCTCCCTCTTAGCGGAGGGCCCTGGTCTCAGCAGCCAGGGGTTTGTTTAAGGCCGTGATCCCGGGTATGCACGGGATACACCACCCGATAAGAGCTCCTCGACCATGGGTTTCCAAAACATAATAAAACATTATACATAATAGTAACGTAGGGAACACTTGTTATTTGATCACTCTCTCGTTGGATAATGGTACCCGTAGGCCATGTCCGGATGGGTTCGACTGGAGTGCGGGCTCCAGTATGAACTGCCAGTGGTATGGGAACTGGAAGAGATTGATTAAAATACCAGGTGGTACTGATTGCTACTATTGTATAAATGACATGCCTTGCCTGATACATGTATGCTATATTGTTACTGTTCATGATACTTTATCGATATCATGTTACCTGTATACTTGTTTACTTTTTACCTGGTACATGTTACTCTTTCTGTGGTGGCATCCTGCTCGTGTATATGTATATTCTTCATTGCATATATTCTGTAACTTGCAGACATCTTTATCATATCTGTACAACATCGTATTATGGGTATCTTGCATACGCTCATCTGCATGTTCACTTCTATCACGTCACCACTAGCATGTTCATTACGTCACCACTAGACAACATTATTTATGATATAAACTGGACACGACTATAGACATGACCTGATGATAACCGGCTAGGTAGTGATGGTATTAAAAGATAACATGTTTATATATTTCTACTGCTTCGTATATGCTTATTATATGGTATCACTAGTATAACATCATGTATTATATATTATTATCGTGCTTGTATTACTATAGTATATATATTACTGCCTCCTTCATTTTACCACTCACTAGGTCGCTTTCTGACGACCCTGGGTTTGCGTGCCCAGGTTGGAGATCCGAGTTACCGTAGTATCAGAGAGTGTCTTGGAGTCACATCGGAGATTGCTCATCGGGACTATTCCTAGGTATCTTGGTGCTTTATTTTCGTTATCTTATTTGTCCCCATTTTTCATATCTGTTATGATCGCTGACCTCTTTCTGCAGGTATTCTTGTACGTATTTCATGTTGGAACTCATATATATATATATAATATATATATATATATATATATATATATATAATATATATATATATTATATATGGTGGTTATTTACTGTACTGAGGCTTAGAGTGCGTACGTGAGGGTTTTCCGCCCTGCGTATGTACGTCGCCATAACGTCCCCGTACCTGCGGGATCGGGGCGTTACATCTGGGTGGTCCCCGAAACGACACGAACCCACGCACCAAAACCAGGGACCTAGGTCCCTGGTATGGCCACCGAAACGCGGCCCTATGGTGGGCCCACGCGTCGATTTTTGACGTGTGGCCTCGTCTCGTCTTCTGGAACCTCCTTTTGCCTATAAATACTGCAGGGTTTGGCCGAAACACAAGCAGATTGAAAAATAGGCTAGGTTTTCTATTTTTTAGGATAGTGTAGTGTAGGTATTTTTCTTCTTTCTTTTGCATTTTTATTTCATTTTTAGATCAAGTACTAGGGCTGAGAGATTCGGAGAGAGAAAGGGAGAGATTGATGTAATAAATGGTGATAATTTATATAAAGGTGTCTCCTTTCTTCTCCATTGTAATCTCTCCATCTTCTACATGATGCTTCACTAACTTTTCTTCTCATGACAATCTAATACTAACCACTAACCATCTAACCACTTACTTGATAATCTACATGAATCTAGTAGCCTCTACGAGGCCTTGCTCTTGCAAGAGCCATTGATGGCTCATGATGATGGATTCTAATATTCTAACATTCTAAAATCCAACCCACTAACAAGCTAACTTGCAATGTTTTTTTTTTCATGCTCACCACTAACCGGTTTTGATGATTTAATAGTACCTTGAAACTTGTTATGTGGTATGGATGTGTAGTTTGAATGTTGATGAATAATCTTATGTGACATGCTTTGTATCGTCTCTTGAAGCCAAGGATTAGTGATGGCCAAGGAGCCATGTGAGGCAACTATCACTAAGAGGTTAGCATAGTTAGTAGAGCAATTAGTAGATAGTAGCCATGAGTTCTCTTTTTTTACTTTGTTTTAAAAAATAATTTCCAAAAACTTTTTATCATTTTCTTATTAATGTTTTTACCATCCTATTAGTTCACCAATGTTTCATTTTCTTTTTATCTTCAAAACTATTTCTCTTTTATTTTTACATCGCCGTTTTCATCGTCTCCTCCCACTATTACTTCTGGATTTCTTTTCTTTTATTTTTTCTCATTCTTTTAACAAAGAAGAACTTGTTAACATAATACATGAATGGACTGTTAATACTTCTATCACCTCCCGTCCTTTTAGATTCGACCCGTTGAGCCAATGCTATAATGGAAGTATCGAGGGAACATTAGCACACATAATAATTATATACGATTTACAAAACACACATTTTCAAGTGCTCGTTCCGCCCCGATCAAATTTTTGTGTCGTTGCCGGGGACGGGAATAGTTTTGATTTCACGTTTTTGTTAACATTTTCTTCTCTGTTTTCGTGTGCAGGACAATCTTTAATGGAGCTTAACATTGCAGAACAAACACTAGCTTTGTATCTCCCTGCTTTATAAAACAGGGACCCAGCTTCTAAAGAAAAGCCGCGAAAATGCGACTTTTGCTGCTGATACGCGACTATTTTGTGATAATTGTGTATCTTGTTGTGCTGGGCTGTATTCACTGTAATAGCTAGTTGATTTGTACTATCACTTTCCTTCTTTGATTACCTACACACTGTAATAAATTAAAGAATTAAAATACGATATTTCGGATGCTTTTAAAATGGTTTAGACATTTGCATTTAGACACGTGTCAACTCAATTCCAATATACCTTATTTTGTTCTGTTGTTGTGATCTGGACTGAGGTGTATATATGGCATTGCATATAACATAGGACAAACACGTGGGTGATTTACTCGCTTGTGTGTTATTCTTGTCTATATTGTACATTTGCATGAATTGTAATTAAGGGTATAACCCAATACAAGATAAGGTGGGGATTTCATCACTCTTCCTTAGCCCAAAAATCACCTCCCCACTCACACAACCTAAGCCCTAATAAAAATTGATAGACGTTGGCCCCTAGGGACATCTCGGACTCATTAAAAGATTGACCGAGGGTGGAACTTGTTTTGAATCTTATTCTTGTGAAATCAGTGTTTAAGGTTGGGGATTAAGAGGTTACGCCTTGAAGATACCGTGGTTTGACGTAATTAAGACCCGTTGCTTACGCACGGATACCTCCCACCATATTTTGCCCCTACCTGGCCGATTAGCTTGTGGTCGGATTCATACAACAACCTTCCCCGGGTAATCAACTAATTAGGAGTCGTCTAGGTTTAGGTCAATCTTAGTATAGGCTTGGTTTTAATTTTCTTTCTTTTTGTTTATTTGATTGTTTTTTCTTTCTTGTTTGTATTTGTTTGTGAAATGAAATTCAACAACAACTTTTTCAATCCTAATATGAATCCATACTTCACATCAGCCTTATTGTTGAATAGCTCCAACCCAACTTTGAACGACATGACCCAACCAAATAATCTGGATTGGAAGTATTCGATTCCATATAACTCATACCGCTTCTCTGATGACCAACCTTTCAAAAGTAATATCAACTCTTCATAGAGTCAATGAGGATTCACCTCCCCCGAGTCAACTTTTCAATCATCTTGTCCAGAATTTTTACAATTTTCATAACATTCATTTCCCAATTTTGCTTCCTATACTCTTTTTCTAGAACCACCAATTGAAGAAAAATCTGAGTTAGAAAAGAGTATAAAAGCCAACCTACAAGAGACTGAGCGACAATTTCGGAACATGTTGGCCTCCCTAATTTCACAATATTTTCAAGAGTCTTACTCAGTCCCACCTCTACAAAATGATCAAACATCCATCTTAGAATTGACTAAGGAACTCTTGCGTGAGTCCGAGCGACAATCTAAAAACTTGTTGGACTCAATCTTCAAGATTTATTCAAAACCAAAATTCTTACACTCCCTTCCTAGAACAACCATTTGAAGAAAAATCTGAGCTAGAAAAGAGTATAGAAATCTTGCATGAGACCTTACAACAATTTTAAAAATCTTTTACCCAGTTTATCGATAGGTTAGAAACACAACTGAGTCAATTGGTTAACATTCATAGGAATGAGGAAACTCATTCTTATAAACTTTTGACCAATCTAGATATCTCCAACTCTATCGATCTAGATCAGAGATCATGTTGTTTTGGAAACCAAGATTCAATTTCAGCACACCCATTTGAACTTGACCAACATCAAAATTTTGAGAACCATGTTGACATATTGGCAAGTTATCCCTTTCCTGAGATTGAATTTGAGCATGAATATGATCCTGAACCTCAACTTGGTAATTCAATTTCACTTCCTGATTCAATAATGACTAAGGTGTTTTTACCTGATTTCAGGCTTTTCCCAAATCAACATTGGATCCTGTGCCAATCCATTGTGAAATTGAATCACCAATCTTTTATGATCAACAAATTGAACTTGACCAATTTCATACTTTTGAATTTCCCATTGACAAATTGCAAGTTTTCTTTCAAAGAAATTGAACTCAGAGAAGAATGTGACTCAATCCTTAAAATTATGATCCAGTTTAAATTTCTGAATCAATATTTACTCCTATTTTGCTACCCAATTTGAGCAACATTTTAGAGTCAGTTTTGATTCCCATACCTGTCATTCTTGAACTTGAATCACCAATCTCAGGGAGTCACATTCCATTGTGGGGAAATGAATGTGGACTTGAATTTCAACTTCTTAATTTGGACACAATTCCTGAACCAATTTTGACTCCTGAACCTTTATTTGACTTAAGTCAAATTCTTGAGTCAATATTAGCTTCTGCACTTCCTGAGTCCAAATTAATCATTCCATCTTTTTACACTTCATTTTGGAACAAGGGTATGATGAAAATGACTCTGAAATCATTTGGAAAAATTGAAAATTAGATGGGGTAAAATTCTTAATAAAAATCATAAATGCATACACCATTTTAGTGGGTTGCATTATAGAGGTCTCTGGTGGGTTCCTTCGAACTCTACACAAATTGGATTGGCCGCATCTTGTAGACGAATCAGACCGCCACCGGAATCACCACCTTGAGGTGATTTTTCTTCCCTCTCTATTTCATGCATACTTACATTTACGATACATTAAGAATAATGCAAGAGATAAGTGTGGGGGACGGTTTACTAACATAGAAATTTTAGATTTTTTTTACACTTCTTTTAGGATATTCTTAGAATTTTCCTTTGTATAGGATTTTCTTTTCTTTTAAAAAAAAAACTTTTTGAAATAAGAGACATTGTTTTGATCTATTTTTAAAGAAAATTAAGATGATTTAGAAATTAAGGAAACCTTAATTATGACATCTTAAACCTAGTTGAAATAATAGATCTTATTTAAAATTATAGGTTAAATATAAAAGATTGGGGAGATAATTTTATCTTAAATTTTTTGCCTTAGATAGCTTGTACTTCACACAAACACAATTTTTGGGATGGAAACAAAGACCTAAAATGCCATAAAGTAAAATAAATAAAAAGAAAAATATATATATATATATATATATATATATATATATATATATATATATATATATATATATATATATATATATATATATATATACGTATATGAAGAAAAAAAAATCACTTATTAAGCTAGATAACTATGCCTCAAGAAGCATAATTATTCACGCCTAAAGGTGGTAATAAAGAACAAATAATCCTTTTAGTTTTGTGGCCTTGTTTACTCGAGTCCTTAAACCCGAGGGATGTTTTCTCATCTGGTGCCCTAAGACCATCCAGTTTGGGAGTCATCGGTTAAAGGCTCACTATCCGGGTGAACTAAAAAGCCTAAGAAAACTATGGGAAGAAAAAGAAAAGAAGAAAAAAGAAAAGAAAAAGAAAAAGAAAAAATAATATATCTAAATAAATGGCTTGATGGTTAGAGTTGAAATCTGAGAAATTTTCACTATCACAAGTACAGATTATCTAGGTTTTATGAAGGATAAAATATTCAATCCAGTTTTGAATTCTTACCTTAATTGAAGACAAGATCTCGCATAGAGATTAAGTTTAAGGAAGAATAATTTTTGGTGGACTTATGACCTTAGATCGCTTATATTTTGCAAAAATATTTCATAAACTTATCTCTCTTTCAAAATGCATTTTTAAATACTAACATTTGTCTTCTTTCTCTATGAATTTTGTGGGTACAATCCGCGAAAAACCTTCAGGAGATAAAACTCCTCCTCTAAGGGTAACCTAGAGGTTTAACGGCTTGTTGCATACGCTCAGTGCAATCGCGTCACCTACGAAAGTGGTGTAATAACATTCATAGTATATTTTTCTTTTTCTTATTTTGCTCGGGACGAGTAAAAGATAAGTGTGGGGGTGTGATTAGTCTACAGTTTTGCATAATTATATCACATTTCCCTACTGATTTATGAATAAAATGTCAGTTTAAATCGTGTTTTGGTCTCTCTTGCAGATAATCAAGACAAGGAGGGCAAAAGGATAATAAGAGCTTAATTAAACCCATTTTTAGGTAATTAAATCCACATTTCTTGGAGGCCAAGCAAGGGAGTTTTTAGAAGATGCATTGAACTTATACCCTTGCGGGTGTTTGACGCAAATCTGAACGAAATTAACCGAATCAGAACATATCTGGATGGTCCTCGAAGTGACGCGAACCCACGCACCAAAACCAGGGACCTACGTCCCTGGTATGGCTGCGAAAACGCGGTTATGGCCGCGTTTCTGCGGCCCTATGGTGGGACCACGCGTCGATTTTTGACGCGTGGCCTTGTCTCATCTTCTGGAACCTCCTTTTGCCTATAAATACAGCAGGGTTTAGCCGAAACGCAAGCAGATTAAAAAAATAGGCTAGGTTTCCTATCTTTTAGTGTAGTGTAGTATAGGTGTTCTTCTTCTTTCTTTTGTATTTTTATTTCATTTTAGATCATGTATTAGGGCTGAGAGATTCAAAGAGAGAAAGAGAGATATTGATGTAATAGATGATAACAATCTATGTAAAGGTATCTCCTTTCTTCTCCATTGTAATTTTTCCATCTTCTACATGATGCTTAACTAACTTTTTTTCTCATGGCAATCTAACTACTAACCACTAACCATCTTACCACTTACTTGATAATCCACATGAATCTAGTAGCCTCTACAAGGCCTTGCTCTTGCAAGAGCCATTGATGGCTTATGATGATGGATTATAACATTCTAACATTCTAATATCTAACCCACTAATAAGCTAACTTGCAATATTTTCTTTATTTCATGCTCACCTCTAATCGATTTTGATGACTTAATAGTGGTTTGCAACTTGTCATGTGGTATGAATGTGTGATTTAAATGTTGATGAATAATCTTATGTGTCATACTTTGTATCATCTCTTGAAGCCAAGGACTAGTGATGACCAAGGATCCATGTGAGCCAACTATCACTATTAGAGGTTAGCATGGTTAGCGGAGCAATTACTAGTTAGTAGCCATGAGTTTCCTTTTTACTCTATTTGAAAAATATTTTCCAAAAACTTTTTATCATTTTCTTATTAATGTTTTTACCATCCTCTTAGTTCACCATTGTTTCGTTTTCTTTTTTGTCTTCAAAACTATTTCTCTTTTATTTTCACATCGTCGTTTTCATCGTCTCCTCCATCTATTACTTCTGGATTTCTTTTCTTTTATTTTTTTCTCATTCTTTTAACAAAGAAGAACTTATTAACATAACACGTGAACAGACTGTTAATGTTTCTATCGCCTCCCATCCCAGTGGATTCGACCCATTGAGCCAATACTATAACGGAAGTATCGAGGGAACATTAGCACACATACATAATTATACTGATTTACAAAACACACATTTTCAAGTGCTCGTTCCGTCCCGATCAGACTTCTGCAAAGAAGATAGGAAACTCTCATAGGCAAGTACTTGACGAAGAGCGTTGAGAACTGCTTACACTTGAAAAAGGAGACTGTATCGTTTTCAGTTGAAGAGGGGTTTCAATTAGTTATCAAATAATAAGTACACTAAGTTTCTCGTAGATTTAGCTAATGTGGATGTTATTATTGATGATAAGGACAAAGCCTTCATATTATTGAGTTCTCTACCGATGAGGGTTGTCAGATCTTTGTTCTCAACTTCATAACAGAAGAACATTACTAAGCTACTCGAAAGTTACTACCGCTCTTGTAAATCTTGAGTTGAGACGAAAGGATAATGAGTCTTTGAATATCACATTAGCGGAGGTACTGACCATGAGAGGGAGGAGTTCAAACCAAAGAGGCGAAAATCATGGAAGATTGAAATTAAAGTCACGATAAGGCAATAGAAGTTGCTTCGAGATCAGGGTGCATTTAGCAAACTGACTGGACATTGAAAGAAAGATTGTTCGGAGCTCAAGAAGAACAAATTGAAGGACAAGTTAATGAAATCATCAGAAGTGAATGTCGCCAAGTCAGATAAGAATGATTCTTTTGTGTTCTCATTCTCTATTACACCGTCAGTGTGCTACTCAGATGCATCAGAGTGGTTATTAGATATGGCTGGAACCTATTACATATGTCTCAGAAGGGAATGATTTTCTAGCTTTGAGAAGCTGAATAGCGGCGTGTTGATCATGGGAGATGATGGAGCATGCCAAATGAATGGGTTAGGTACCGTCCACATCAAAATGTTTGATGGCTTGGTAAGGGACTTGACAGAAGTGAGATATGTTCCTCAGATAAAGAAGAACATTATCTCCATTGGAGCTGTAGAGTCAAGGGGCTAAAGGTAACATTAGAGAATGATGTTCTCAAGGTCACGAAAGGGTTCATCGTTTTAATGAAGGGTCTCAGAGATAGAAGCTTTTATTACTTGAAGGGTAGTACAATTACAGTGTGCTTTAACAGCCACTGTTGACTCTAATGAAGATGCTACAATGTTGTGGCACATGAGACTTGGCCATGTGGGAGAAAAATCTACATAAGCATTGGCTAAGTAGGGCTTTGAAGGATACGAAGACCTGCAAGATGGATTTCTGTAAGCACTGTGTATTGAATAAGAAAATCAAGGTGAAGTTTGGCACCACAATTCACCGTTCTAAAGAAATTCTTGATTATGTGTATAGAGATATTTGGGGTCCCTTAAAAATGCATCTCTTGAAGAAAAACATTATTTGTTCTTCTTTGTTGATGATTATTCTAAGCAAAATTAGGTGTACACTATATCGCAAAAGAGCAAAGTCCTAGGTATCTTTGTGAAGTGGAGAAGGAGAATG
>JAVJIF010026497.1:0-97034 GCA_038442645.1 Agave tequilana
TTGATTTTCCGTGCACTCCATAACATCAAGTATTTTCTCAATTGATGGAGCCATTCTTCAGCTTGTATCAGATCAACTCTACTTTAAAAGCTGGTGGATTTAACTTTTTGAAATTGTTCAAGGGCTCTACGAGGGTTGTTAACATTTGCCAGTTGCAAACCAATCCTGGTATTCTGTCTGGAATCCTCCGATTGGCATTAGATTGTTCACTTAGGAATTCTTGACTTGTTGGGGGATGGACGCTCCCGATTGCATTGTGCAATGGGACGTCGCCCTCCGAGTTGGCCTCGGGTGGAGGAATTTAAGTCATTTAATACCTAGAAAATAGTCGAACTTAATCAATGGCAACTCAATAATAACAAGTAGAATAGCTCAAAAACAAAACACTGATTTCATTTATGCACAAAATGTTTTCATGGCAACATTTACATTAGCATGACTAATTCTTTCAAAACATACAATTGCAGTCATAAAGGGATACATTGTTCATACATATAGCTATTGACAACCCACTTTCTTTACAACAAAAAAATATATATCCACTATGTGAGTCCACATTCATTTTCTCCAAAAACAAAAGTGTCACCCATCTAGACTTCTATCATGGGGTTATGTTAGAACCCGAGGAGCTTTCCTCCCGTTGTCTCCTCCAGATTCATCTTCCTTAATGTCTTCCTCTTCTTCGGGGTCTTCTTCTTCTTGATTTAACTCCTCAGGATCATCCTCTACTGGATCTACTTCTTCAGGATCCTCTTCTTCTTCAAGATTTTCTTCCTCAGGGTCCTCTTCTTCTTCCTCCAGAACAGTATCATATTCACATCTCCAATTCTCATGATCATCATAAAGATCCATGTCTTCTACCCAACTGGAGTTCCACCAAACCTCCAAAAAAAATTCTTCTTCAGGATTCATCTCATTGTTAGGCAGGGTTCCCAGATTACAGTTGTTGGTGCATTCCTTATGGCACTTTCTGCCTTACTGATTTCATCTCTATTATCTTGTTCCAAGCGAACCCCTGTATCTTTACTGTCTGGGGACTTTTCAGAATGATAGCTGGATTGGTCTCATCGACTCAAAATCCCAATCCATGTGGTCCGCAATCCAACTCAACTTTCCGACCCCGGACTGTCGGATGACGATCCCGTCATCTCTGATCTCCCATCTGTATAAGTAAGAGATTTACATTAGACAATTTTGTCTTCCAATTCTTCCCAAAATAATAACTTGCATGAATATATAACATACATGATAGAAATTATCACTTCTTTAACCATGCCGATCTTCAAATTTTCCTTTGGTGAACTACCCTGCCAATCGTTTAACCCTGTTTTGTGTGATATTTTAATTGTTCTCTCTTTTGCAGTGTCCCATACCACTGAAATTTCACACAGAAGGGCCCGCACCCTTTTGCAGGATCCATTTGAATTAGGGTATGCGGGTACCCAAATTCAAACGTAGAGAACAGTTAAATATCATACCTTTCGGGGTCAAAATACCCTAAGAACCTATTATCACTCCAATACCCTTAATCTAACTTACTCAAACATACGTACAGATTTCACATGCTTACCTAGCCAGTCCTGTATGCTACATCTATCTAGGCTAACCTTGCCTAAACCACGCTCTGATACAACTGTAACGGTCCCAACTTCTAATAAGCAAGATTAGCTCCACAACAAGTATTTATTCCAAATCTCTTCTTTGATTCACAATCTAGAAATTTCGACAGCATTTTCCTTTAAAATTTTACTTTTTCCACATACAAAAATATCATTTCGGCTCCAAGGCCTACTTATGTCCATAAAGATTTCGGCCACATGGCCTACTTATCACAGGATATAGAGATCTCACCAGCACCACATTTCAATAGTAAAGACGTTCCCAAAATATACTTATACCATACATCCTCTTACATAACCATCAGGCATCCATTAACCACATAATACTACCAACATGATCACAATTCTTCACTTCACCAACACCCATGTACCACAAGTTCTAATTACAACTATTACAAAAATTTACATACGAAGGTAGCACCATAGAACATTTAACTAGGTAGTACTGACATAAAGCATAATTATATGCACATAGTGAACAAAGATAAGGTTTTATGGAACCATGTCATCCTGCTCATGACTACTCCAAGCTACAATATGCCTTTACCTTTACCCAGACCTGAAAGAAAAAAATGAAAGGAATGAGCTCGACGGCTCAGCGAGTAATTTCATAAACACCAAATGAACGCTATCATGAATATTCTACCACAACATACCTGCGGATCTGAGAGAAACCTTACATGAATATTAGGTAACTCCTTACCCGATTTAATAATTACAAGCCATAATTGCTAGGCTTCCTTTATGATTACTAAAAATTCCTTCTAGTATATACCACAAGTTCTTACCTTGCTCTAGCCTTTACTATTATTACCACTTTCAGCCACTTTCAGCTAAATACCATATTTATGTTATTTATCAGACACATTCGCATGTCACCCTAATCATAGGGTGCTAACATTTTTCCTCCGTCTTCTTCCACCTACCGGCTCCCGCCCGGCCCCTTCCTCCTAGAAGTGCAACAAGACCCATATATATATATATATATATATATATAATATATATATATATATATATAATATATATATATATATATATATATTAATATATATATATATTATAGCATATAAATTAAACATACATATTCACGCAATGTATATACGTGATTCCCATGACCCCCGCCTTCTTCCACCTACCGGCTCCCACCCGGCCCCTTCCTCTTATGTTAATAAATAATATGCACTACCATTACTCACCGTCTTCCCCCCTCCTACCGGCTCCCGCCCGGCCCCTTCCTCCTCTTAATTGACAAACATAGGGATTCCCATACTAACATATAGATCCCACAATCAACACACCCATATATATTGCATATCAAAAATATATCGTTGCATAAGTTACACAATTAACATGTTGACAAGATCACAAAATCGACATGCTCACATGTCCATCCATATATTCAATCATGTTATTATTATAGGTATTATCATAGTAATTCGTACAATGTGTAATTCGTACAATGTGATTCATGCGGAGATACCTAGGTATTATGATTAGTGACTTTAGCATTATACATACATAACATGTAACATAACTACTAAAGCACCATTACATTCTAGCAACACCCATCTCCACTTACTTTTCCCTATGCTACTTAACTTAACTCAAATTGTTATGAATACATAACACAACAATTAATGTAACCACCCTCTAATGAAAAGAGAGTAAGTATGTCACCAATTCCATGAAATATTAATTTACATGCTACCTACCCTATTCTAGTACACTTTCCCTAAAATCCCTCTTAGTCTCATACATCAATTACTTGAATTAAACTCATGAATTTGGTATGTAAAGTGAGTATGTAATTTACTCACCTTAATATATGGATTCCCACTTGTGATCTTTGATCATCCCTCCACTCAAATCCTAGCAAAGACAAGAGCAAATCTTAGTTTATGAATAATCTTAATCATGAGAAGAACTAGTTGAGTGTTATTATACCTTTACCCAACTTTTAACCTCTGGAAGAAAAGAGTATTTAGAACAAAATTCAGAATTAGGGCTTGATTTTCTTATAAACTCTCCCCAAATCTGAATTCTACCTCTTCTCCTGGCCAACAAGTATTCCCCCCTCCTACCAGGCCACGCGCGGCCTGGCGCCGCCCCCCACGCGGCTGTGCGCCGCCCCCGCGCGTGCTGCGCGGCTGTGGTGGCGCCCCCTGGCTTCGGCATGGTGTGCAAGAGAGAGAGAGAAGAGAGCGTGGGTGGGTGGAGAGAGAGTTGAGAGAGGATCTAGGGTTCAGGTGAGGGAAGAAAATCTGTTTACAGAGAAGAGAGAATTCTTCTCAGATCTGAACGTAAGGGGTGCATCTTTTGCAAAAAGACCCCCAATAATCCAAATTATTACTAAGTCAAAACCTTCCCCTGTTGCCACTTGGCTAAATCTAAGATCAAACTAATCCTAACCCTACATCTCACCTCTCCATGCACACCTAACACATCCCTAACTAAAAATAATAATAAAAATTTGATCTACAATACATAGTATTAGTTTAGGTATATACTAATTTTGGGAATACTTTAAGATATACCAAAAATTACATATCTAAGATATACTCCCATATACTCTAATATCATAAATTATTTTGGCATAAAATAGCTATATATATTTTCTATATGGTTCCAATTATGCATAAATCCACATTGAAAATAACTCATAAAAATAAATACTAATTATTTGGTCATCTTTATTATTATTGGTATTCATTAAGATGAGGAAATTATAAAATTCCCTTTTTAACCGATGCTTAAAATCATAAGGAAATAATAATTAAAAAAATAGGCTGTTACAAATCTTGTTTTCCGTTGACCGGGTGAACGTCAAGTACTTCCCGGGATCTTCTCTTCGGATGGTGGATGGAGTAACAGAGCTCTGTCGACCGAAATCTCAAGAGATTGTAGGCAAGGCCAACTTGTACGCAGCAAGCTAGCTGAAGAGTTAGACTCTCTTTCCTTCTTCCAAAAATCCGACCTCTCTGATCTAAATTGACCGACCCCTTCTCCATAGCAACGGGGCTATTTATAGAGGTTTCAGGGGCGTACGTGCCTCCTAAAATACTTCATAATGGGGTTAACTTCCCCGCTATGTGGGCGATGACTAGCCCCATAACCAGGGCAGTTACAACCGAGACGCGGGTTTCAACCCTCGCGCCTTGATACTGAGATGCGGCTGTCGAGCTTGAGCCTCAATGCTGAGACGCGGGTTTGAGCCCTCGCGCCTTGGTGTTGAGACGCCGGTTTGAGCCCTCGCGCTTGGTGTTGAGACGCGGGTTCGAGCCCTCGCGCCTTGGTGTTGAGACGCGACTGTCGAGCCTCGATGCTGAGACGCGGGTTTGAGCCCTCGCACCTTGGTGTTGAGACGCGGCTGTCGAGCCTCGATGCTGAGACGCGGCTAAAATTAGCTTTGCGTCTAGAACTTAGAATTCTGCTTTTCAATGGCTTGTCTTTTAGTGATTTTTAAGACAGCCTACAGAACCCCTCCAAGTTTTTCGACATTCTGCAGTTAAGTGGGACGGATTTCGAAATACTTTGGACTCTAGCTGAGCTCACCCTTATGACTGGACTGTCAATGCTCCGGGTTTGATCTTATCTGGAGTATGGTCTTCGTGAGTGTACTGTGGAACTCTTTGAAGCCACCAAAGTTGATCGTGTTGAGTGTCTAGATACACAGTCTAAATCTCCCCGATTGCTTTAAGTCTGTCGTGGGTGCACTTTAAGCCAGGAGTGGACGGTCGTCTGCCTGTGCCAGTGTACTGTTGAACTGCTTTGCAGAAGTAAGGACTGAACGCCAGTTCGCAGGGATAGTACTGCTTTAAGGATGCGACTTTCATAGGGGTGCATCTTTCGGAATGAAAATGCGACTGATATTCCACAAGGCAGACGTGATTCTTGGCCTGATTGGAAGGATGCGAACTTCGGAGAGACGCATCTTTTTGGAGTAAAGACGTGACTTTCTGGACGCAACAATGGCCGTGCTGAAGGGATGCGTCCATTGAAGAGGCGCGACTGTTGGGTGCGAATCCGCGCCATGCCATGAGTGCACTGCCACTTGTCTTGCAGAACCGACGGGACATCTGCTTTTCGGCGTGCGAACTTCACGCTGTATTAAATGCGCTGTCCACGCGTCAAAAGACGATTCGATGTTGAGTCAATCGAGCCAAGCGCTGCGTATCTTTGCGAATCACCGTGCCTATAATGGCAACAGTCATCGAGAGAGTCATCATTAATCTCTCTTTTATCTTCGCGTGCATCTGTTAGGATTTTGAGAAAGAAGCTCTCTTTGTTCTCTTCTTCTTCATCTAACATCGGATTCTTGATTAGCAATGGCACCCAAGGCCAAGCAAACTGCCTTATCTTCAAAGGCGATCGTCGCTGAGACTCAAAGGGGCGGTTCCTCCATACAGGACCCCTATCTAAGGTATAACGCCTATCAGGCTTAATTTTCGCCATTTAGAAGGTTTATGGAGTTCTTATAACTCTAAAAAATCCCTTTTTTGAAGAAGAACCGCCAACGCGGATTCGAAACCGTGTTTGATTTTCATACGCGGTCTTTGAGTTAACGAACAGGGCGTGCGTTTGTTTGTTGAACACAGGGCCCCAGTAAGCCTTGCGTTCTGGACCCATCACTTAGAATGTTTCTAATTGTGAAAGATTCGGACGCAGACTTGATTCTTGCATTTTGTGACATCAGACGCTGATTTTCATGAATCTTGCGCCTAAGTCCAAGTACTTAGAGATTTTTCATAAGTCTTGGATTTTCAAAACGCGGACTCCATGTTGGCCTCACGTCCTCAGGTCCGGACGTGGATTTAGACAATTTCTGCGTCTCGAATCTCTTCTGCGTCTGAATTATAGACGCTTAATCGTTTTCGTTTTAGATTTCTGATCAAGTGTCATTTTCTTAAGCAGTGCGATATTCCTCCAATCCACTCTCCAAGAAGTGCCACTTCAGGCACGTAGGTGGTGTTGACCGTGATTTTCCTTCGTGCTGCAAAGGACTGCTCCCGTGACTGCTGACAAGTCGAAGGAGCGAAGGGTGAGGCTCTCCAATGTTGACCCGGCGACCTCTGGGAGCTCATGACTGACGCGGCATTCACAACGGATTCTCGCGTTCCGATGAAGAAACCTGCCTTCTTCTTCGGAGACAACATTAGCGAGGGTGGCTATACCTTGCATGACGGAGATTATAAATGGCTTCGTCAGATAGAGGGTAGACGGTTCTTTCTTCCGAACATGGAGAGAATGTCCCCCTATCTTATCTCCAGCACATCTGTCCCTCGGAAGATGACGTGAGAGATTTCCCGACCTGTCCCCGAGATTGCACTCGGCAGCCTGGGCTCCAGGAAGGTATATAATGCTGGTCATGAGAAGGAGGTTTTCAGCCTGTTTCCCGGGCTGCTCAGGTCCGAGCACCCAGTAGGAGAAACTCCTAAACTCGGCACCACCTTCATCAATGTATTCATGAAAGCGGGGGTGACTTTCCGATCGATTTTCGTCCGCTCGAGTGGATTCATTTCACCGAGAAGTACTGTGGGGCAGGATGGTGATCTTTGTCCTTGCCGATCTTGGAGGTCTGTTGGAGCATGTAGAATTGTACCAAGCGGTCAGGGTCGTGCAGTATGGCATTCCACCAAGTTCTCAAAATTTCTTTGGGATCCTGGAGCGTTACAATCCTCTGACGGGGACATTCTTTACTCCGATCGGAGAGATGGGTCTTGCCCTGCATGAGTTGCACGAAGTCTCGGGCTGGCAATGGGGGATACTCCCTATGAGGAATACATCCCAACCTCTGAGGAGCTTCACCTCTTGAAGAAAGAGTTTCCTCGGGTGTACGAGACTTATTGGGAGGTGTTATGTCACTTCCACATTTGCGGCCAGATAACCTCTTGGAGGACGAGGGGAGTTAAGCAGCTGTCTTGGGCAAGCTACTTGTTTAATGGTGTCAATCAGAAGGACCGACCAGTGACCTGACTAGCTCCCAGCTCCGACGAAGAGATTGCCGACAGGATCAAGGCTTCTGTAGACTCCTACACCACAGAGTCGAACGAGGATACTTTCAAACCTGACACGATTTTCGAAAGTTTCCATCACCAAGCCCGGACCCCTATCTCCAATCGGGCACTGTTAGCGGGCTTCTTAATGTTGTGGTTGAAGCGCTGTGTGGTGCCGACACTGCCACATGAAGTAATTGTTGCTGACGTGGTGTATCCGCGGTGCTCTTGGCTTATGGTAAGTCCATAGCTCTTCTCCCGGCATGGCGGCCGGTATTCAAAGCGGGTTGCGGCCTTAACTCAGAGTCTATGCAGGGTAGAGAAGGTTGTCGACTCCCAGGGTGAGCCGATTATTGACTCAGAGGGGAGGCCGATAGTAAAGCGTCCCAACCTCGGGTTGAGCTTCCCTATACGTACCTAATGGCTTGGTACGTTATGCACTGTCCCTCCCTGATGACGTCGGTGTCTTGGTGTGAGGTTTATCCCTTTCGTACAGCGGTTGGAGAGTTCAAGCTGGTGTAATACTTATATGTATTTCATTCGGAAGTGCATTCTAGCTGCTTCGAATTACCAGCTCAATCGCTGCTTCCCCGAAATTACTGGTGCATCTTATGGGAATCAATTTGCCGACCTGGTGGTTCAGACGACTTCACAAGGCTGTCGTTGGGAGTTTTCTGGTGGCTGATCAATATTCGGCCTGGGTATGTGCTTTTTCGGCAAGGAAATTCGTGCACGATCGAGCGTATATGCCGAATCGTTTCGCCCGACAGTTTGGCTATGATCGGTTTATATGTCGGCAACCCCAATGCTCAACTCGCCTTCAGTGGGAACTTGTTTGAAGGTGCTCGGTTTGGTACTATAGTGTGGCTGGAGGGACGGAAGCACTTTTCCGTCTGCCCCCCAAGGGGCTGAAAGGCTGTACAAGCCTCAGTTTCTGCACCTGGTACTTCCAAGCCAACCAAATGCTTGACTTCTCACCGGAGTACTCATGCATTGAGAGTATCAACGCCTCTTACGAAGCAAAGTCGGCGTCCAATAAGCGCTCGCGAGGCGTCGATGAATATCGGGCGGCTCAAAAGGAGGCCAGAAGGGTGTCAAGGGGGAGCCGAGAGCAGCAAAGGGTCGACAGGCAGTGCATAAGCGTCCTCAGGGCTCTACTTCCATCGTTGAGCCTGCCCCAAGAAGGCAAGGAAACTTGGCAGTTGAAGAGACCATCCCCTCCAGCATCGAAGAGCAGAGGAAGAAGAGGAGGAGGAAGACGACGCCCCCTTTTTCGTTCTCGTGGATTGCGCAGCAGGGGCCCCATAATTTAGAAGAAGGGGAGCTTGCTGATGATCCCACTGCAACTGATGAGGCCGAGCAACTTGAGGCTGACTTGGTGGGAAGGGATGATGTTGAGATTCCAGGGGTCTCAACTCAGCCAGGGTCTTCTTCAGCTCAAGAGAGGAGAGATGAGGCACCACAGCCTGGGTCTCCTGCTGTATTAATCTCCAGCTCGCGAGCAGTTGACCCCAGCCCTACTACTGGGGTATTTGGTGGCAAGGCCTCATTGCCGAGGCTTCTCGCGTTGAACTATCGTCTTCATCGTCCGGCGAGGACGAATCTGATTCAGGCGATAAAGTCGATTTTGGCGATGAACCCGCTCTTCTAGATCCGAGTAAATTCTCACATATCACGGAGGAAGAAATATACGGGTGTGATCCGTGATGGCGTTATCACAAGCGGCAACTGCTCCTGCTGAAGGTACTCTTATTGTCTTGTTGACCCGGTTTTCCCTTTTTAACTAGGAAAAGGTCCTGACATTTTCCCTTTATGCTGCAGGGTTGGCCGTGGACAGCGAGGCTACAACTTCCTCGCATATCGAGGAGATGGTGCAGGAGCTGGTCCAGCAGGGAAGAGTTGAGGCTCCAGTTACTGAGATGCCTCAAGATAATGCAGCCATTGAAGTCGGGGGGACCTCAACTCTGCAAGGTTCGCCCCAGAATTCGCCGTCTTTGAACCCCCAACTTGGTAAGGAAGTGTTGATGCTTTGGATATTTCCTTTTACCGTCGTGGCTGATGTTCTGGTAATTTGCAGAGAGCACCGAGGAAGCTCAGGCAGAAGACTTGGCAGTCAGCGTCGACTTAGCAGAGGCAGCCAACGTCGACCCAACAGGCAGTACAATTCAACCCCCGACCGAAGACCCTGAAGCGATCAAACTTGCTGTTACTTCATCCGTCGTGGAGGTTTCTACAGTAGTAGCCCCGGAAGTGCCGGCGGTTACTCTTGCTTCTGTCACACCTGTCGTTAGCCCGACTCCTATACCAGAAGAATCGGTTTACGTCCCTCGCCCCGTAATGGAAAGGGGATCGGGGAGCGCTTCAGCGGAATTCTTCCCAGGCGGTGATACCATGGGGGAGCTGGCGCGTCAAGTGGTGCAGCAGTTCTTTGCCTCCATGCGATCATGTTTGATCTCATCCTATCTGGGAATAGCTCCTTCGAATTCGCCCGGGTGTTTCTCGAAAATCTGGTTGAGAACATCAGCTTAGCCGGAGGCCCTTCACCAGCCAAGGCGTGTCTGCTACTGGTGGAGCAGTTGGGATATGACTTGAAAGTGCTTAGATCCCTGGAGAATGCTAGCTCATTTCAAGAGGCCCAGGAAACCCTGACTAGGCTTCTTGCTGCTCAAGAGCAAGAGCGAAGGGAGATGGAAGAAAGTATAGCTGAAAGGACCCGTCTTCTCCAATGTTTCCAGGTTGACCATCGAAAGCTAACTGTTGAGTCAAAGGAGTCCGAGATGGTTATGCAGGCTGCTAAGCAGGTTATCCTTGATGCTCGAGCTACCATAGCCAGAGCTGAGGCCTTGATTGCTATCAATGAACAGAAGTTCGCCACTTCCGAAAAGAGGCTAGCGGAGTTAGAGGCTGCCAAGGCGCAGTTGAAGAAAACCTGTCTGTTAGTTCCTCCGAGCTAGAATCCCTGCTAGTGCAGCTGGCTGCGCAGAGATTTTTATCCGAGGAGGAGCTGCGGGCTCAGCTCTCATGGAAGCTGAGAAGACGCGTCAACATGAGATGCATCGCCTCAGAGAACAAATCCGTTCTTTAGCGAACCAGGATTTTTAGTCTTCTCCTTCTTTTCCTTTTGTAAAGAAAAGGACACTCTATTCACCAAGAGTGTTTGTATTTACTTTTACCATTTTTGAATAATAAAAGTCTTTGAAATTTTTTTTTCTTGTTCCACCTTCATTGCCCCGCTGTAGATGAATCCAACCTCTCAATTGCAGTCTTTGGTTGTGCTCTCTGACTAACTGTGAGTAACAAACTTAGGTAGAACTAAGTTCTTTTGATGGGACGCGGCGCCGTTCCAAAGAGAGACGCGGTTCTCAGGAACGCGACTTTGACCTGCCAGTGAAGACGCGGTTCAAGTTGACGCGAAAGACGCAGCTTTGTGTGTGACTCACTAGCCGCAGTCCTTAACGTTATCCAGGCGCAGGAATTAGGATGCATCAAGAACGTGGTCTTACGCTCCTTAAAACTGGCGCAGACATATAAGAGGACGCGACGCTGGGTCTTTGACCCGGTGCAAACCCATCATTATCTCGCTGTGTCGACGCAGCTCCAAGATACCTGTGACTGCCATGGGCTTTCTCTTATCGAAAGCACCAGTCTCAGAATACTGCTTTATGTGATTTCCAACCGTAACCCCCGGACTGGGTCTCCTTTTGCTAATGGACGCAGCTTTGAATCACTCTTAAGAGCCGCGGAGAGTTTTCTAATTGGAATGAAGGAGGATCCCGCGTCGCAAAATCCTGAACGCAGCTCTCATGCTTGCGTTTTGGTGCAACTTCCCAGGCGTTACATGCAGCCTGTCATAAAGATTTTATCGGATCTTTTAAACGTCAAATCGTTGTTGACGATTGGGGACTCGCACCATTCGATGCCTCCCGAAGCGGCAACTCACGCGTCGGTTCTTCATTGGGCTTAGGCGTTAATGCCTTTAAATGCCAAAACGGCGCTGGCGGTTGAGACCTGCGTTTTCGATGCTTCCCGAAGCGACGCTCCACGCGTCATACTTCCATTGGACTTTGGCACTCGTGCGGCCATTAAGACCGACGTTCTGATTAATGAGCCAATAATTATGGTCATTATGGCCTGCCTATAAATAGGGCTTACCCCCCTTTAGTCGTCCATTACAAAAACTACTTTCTTTTGAAAGAGTGTTCTATCTTCTCCCTTTAAGGACTTTACCAGGGGCTTGCCTCCATGGAAGAAGATGACCCAGAGCTTTCGTGCTTCTGTTTGGTCTCTTCAGAAGATTACTATTGTCAAGTGATTTCAATCAGAAAGCGTCTCCTTGAGCACCTTTTATGTCCGCGCTTGGATGCAGAGAGTTCAACTCTAATAGAGGCCTCTGCGGGTACGCCGTCCTGATTTGCCATGATATTTTTAGTCCAACTAACTTTGAATTTTGATATCTCTTAAAGAGATTCATCATCTGGATCTTCTCCTGAAGTCAGTTGGTGCCTTCCTCTTCTGGAAGTTGCGCCATTGGCTTAAGCTTCTCTGGACGCAAATATAGTGGACTTTGGCACCTGGCGCCGGCTTTGCACACAGAGCTCGCGTCTTGAGGCCGCTGACTTGGAAGAATTTTGACTTCGGACTGAAGGTTTCAGGCCTGAATTTTGCGACTCATGTTCATCCAACAGGAGATGGCAATTTTCGCGTCTTAAACCCTTCGCGTCTCGTACTTTACGTTCGGATGCAAAATGAGACTGCGTTCGAATTCTGTGTATATCACAGTTTTGATCGTGCCTATTTCTGCCACTGCAGAAGTTTTGGCTCACTATGCGGGTCATTCCCGCGTCTGCAGTCTTTCAGCAATTGCTGCGTCTGTCACTTAGTTTTTTCTGTCAAAGTATGCTAAGCTTCAGATCTTCTAATTTCTTTATTTGCTTCTTGCAGGTAGGCTTGATCATCCTTTTTCATATTCGCTGGGCCCCTGGGAGAATATTTCGGCCGGCGAACTTGTTCGATGTTCGTCCACAAGGGAAGAAATCATGGTCCCCGTCGTCCACAAGGGAAGAAATCATGATCCCTGACGGGGACCTAACCCTCGCCAAGATCTCTTTGGACGCGATGCACCAGTCATGCTTGCGGGCTGGTCATGGTCACAGTGGGTATGACGGCGGGGTAGCGGTGGATATAGTGGTGGGTAGCATCCCCTGTGAGGTCTCAAAACCTCCTCTCTTACCCCAGAAGTGACATCGAGGAAACTCCATGCTCACTGGATGACCTTCTGGCGGAAGGGATGTTCATCAACGAAGGATCGTATCCCGTCACTTCGGATGGTCAGGTGGAATTGGAGGATTCTGCTGCCATCAGACCTCAAGAACACCATTGCTCTTAATCGACGAGGGCTCTTTCGATGTTTACGTCATGCATCGTAGTGCAATCAGCTCCGATCGTCGCCACAGTGTCCAATCCTATTTTGGCGCTCTTCCAAACATCTTGTACTTGGAATCAAACACAGCTTTAAGGAGTGAGTGTAACCTCTGAGAGAGAGAGGGACTTCTTTGTACTCCCGTATTGTAATACTCAATCTTATTGTATAAGAGAGCATTTTGTATCACTTTCATATGCTTGGATATAAATAAAGTGACATTTTTTTTCTCTTCTATTGTCTTGAACTCTCTCTTTTCTTTTTTTGTCAGACGCATAGAAGCAAAGAATCTTTGGCTTGTCAAACTATGATGATAATCTTAACAAGTCAAATTTTTGTGGAAAAGATCCTATTTCAGGAACCCCACAATACTGTCAGAGGTGTAATATTAACTTGACAAGGATAAAATGATTTTTGGTGGACCTGCCACTTTATAAAAGAAAGTGACAGGTTGAATTGATACCCCCAGGGAAGATGAGCTTTTATCAAAGGTTTTAAGCTCAACTGGAGAGTTGATGAAAACACTGTTAACGGTGTAATGTTAACTTAACAATGTTTTTTTTTTAAGTGGGCTTGTTATTCTGTTGACGAGAATAACAAGTTAGACTAGATTCGCGGGGAATCTAGGAAAATCTTTACCGTTAGAGGTGTGATATTAACTTAACGGGTTGAATATGGTCTTGTCAGAAGTGTGATGTTAACTTGACAAGAATACGAGTCAGAGGTGTGATATTAACTTAACTCAGAAGCCTTTCAGTTTTATTGGGAAAACTGGAAGTATCACTGTAATAGGTGTAATGTTTAACCTGACAGTGAAGGTAATGCTAGAGGTGTAATTTTGAACTTAGCATAAGTCATCTCGACTTTAACAAGAAAGTCCGAGGGAAAGTCATGGCCTTAAGTGTATTGTTGAACTTTAGCAATGACTTAGATGCTAGAGGTGTAGTGTTAAACTTAGCATCGTTCATTTCAGCTTCGATATGGAAGTCTGAAGGAAAATGACTGTCAGAGGTTTAATGTTGAACTTGGCAGCAACTTGATTACTGTTAGAAGTGTAATGTTGAACTTAACAGTAATTTGTCAGAGGTGTGATGTTAACTTGACAAGAATTAATTTGCGATCCGAGCAATTTGAGGACCTGCCATTCTATTGATGAGAATTGGCAAGTAGAATTTAAAAATGTCAGAGGCTTGTTAACTTGACAAATTTGGATTTGCGATATGAGCAATTTTGAAGACTTGTCATTCTATTGATGAGAATTGGCAAGTGAAGTTTGAAGTGCCAGAGGTATAGTGTTAACTTGGCAACGACTGTATTTTGTAGACCTACTATCCTGTGTATGAGAATTGGTAAGGAATTTTAGAGGAGAGGGCGGAATTAAGTCCACCTAGGATTTTTAGCAATCCTCAGCTATCAACGGATTTGAGGTGCCTTTACCAACTACCGTTTGAGTTGGGCTAGCCATGCCATTCCCCTCAGCATGATGAGTTGTCGAAGACTTATGTTGGGCTTAGAAGCCAACATTTTCTCTATTCTTAGCCGTCGGAGGCGTCGGATGTTAATGAAGAAGCTCTTCTTGATTTGATCAGAGGTGTACTTTTAACTTGATCAGAGAGGAGTACTATTAAGGATAGTACTTCTTCAAGAATCTGCCATTGATCGCCATCATGAGTGTATCGTCATTTGAGATTATGAGGCGATATGATCCATTTGAGTAGACTGATTCTACTACAAATGGTCCTTCCTATTTGGGCTGGAATTTTCCTTTCGTCTTATGTGTCATTACTATAGGTCTTCTGACGGCTAAGACTAAGTCGCCTTTCTTGAAAGTTCGCACTTTAACTTTCTTGTTGAAGGCTCTGGTGATTCGGGCTTGGTAAAGCTCGATTTGTTGTTGGGCCTGCAGACGCTTATCGTCTAAGGCCTCCAATTCCTGGAGTCGCTGTCGATGTTTCTCCTCATTTGTCATCTCCGCTGTCAAGGCGACGCGTAGAGATAGAATTTGGATTTCCAGTGGAAGCACGGCCTCACACCCATATACCAAAGAAAATAGCGTAGCTTTAGTCGGGGTTCGTACAGTTGTGCGATAAGCCCATAAGCATTCACCCAGCTTGTCGTCCCAGTCACATTGACTTTTCGAGACGAATTTCTTGAGGAGCTTGCCAATGGTCTTGTTGAAAGCTTCTGCGAGAGACCATTAGCGGCGGGTAGTATGTCGTTGAGGACACACTCTGGATTCTGAACTTAGCGCAGAACCTTTGGAAAGCTTGACTGATGAACTGGGGCCCATTGTCGTGGACAATTTGTCGAGGTACCCCGAAACGGTAAATGACGTGATGTTTCACGAACTTGATCACATCAGATGACTTCACCTCCTTCAAAGGAACGGCCTCAGCCCATTTTGAGAAGTAATCGGTTATGGCCAGAATAAACCGATGTCCTTTTGATGATGGTGGGATGATAGGGCCAACCACATCCATCCCCCACATTTCAAATGGCCAGGTAGAGGTTGTAGAGTGAAGGTACCCTGGTGCTTGATGAATGAAATCGCCATGTACTTGGCAGGCGTACATCTTTTGGCGTAGGTGACGGCGTCAGCAATCATCTTGGGCCAATAATAACCCAACCTTTGGAGTCGATATGCCAGTTTTGGGCCAGGTTGATGGGCTCCACACATACCGTCGTGGGCTTCTTTCAATATTTCCTGTGCCTCCTTTGGTGAAAGGCAGCGGAGCAAGATCCCGTCATGCGATCGACGATACAATGTTCGCGTAATCGCATTATAGTAGAATCTGGGGGCTTTCCTTCGAACGGCAGCCGCTTCCCTGGTGTCCTCAGGCTGGATGCCATATAAACATAATCTATGTAGGGGAATCGCCAGTCTCTAGGCTCTGGACCAGTTGACGCTTCAAGCGCTTCTTTGCCTTGACAATCTGCCGCTAACTCCTGGTAGCCCTTGAGGGTAATTCTCAGGCAATACAGGTCGTGGCTGTAGACAAATACCTTCTCCATTGCTCCAGCTGGAAGAGCTAAGGAGGCAGCGAGAGATGCGAGTGCATCTGCATGCGCATTTTTGCCTGCGCGGTATATGGTCGATGTAAAAGTTCGTAAACCTTCCAGCCATGTGGACAGTTGCGTTGTAATAGGGTACTAAGTCTTCATGTCTGACTTCGTTCTCCCCGCGAACCTGGCTAACGATGAGTTTGGAGTCACCGTATGCCTCGAGATTTTTAACGCCAATCTCATCGGCGACTTGCATCCCAATCAAGAGGGCGTTGTACTCCGCTACATTGTTGGAGCAGGCTCGGTTAATGAGACAGCTCGAGGAATCACATAGTTCTGTGGGGAGACGAGTACTACTCCTACTCCTGCCACTATATGTCCTTTTGGGCTTGTTCTCGATGCACCGTCAAAGAAAAGTTGCCATACTTGTCTTTCGAAGGATGTCCGAGTGAGGCAGACTTTGGCGATTTCATCTGGGAGATCCTCGTAGACTTTGGCTGTCCTCGGATCTGGGTGCTCAGCTAGGAAATCCGCCACCGCTTGTCCTTTAATAGCCTTTTGTGGTAAAAAGTGCATCTCATATTGGGATAGCAATATGGCCCATTTTGCCAGCCGGCCGTTCAATGATGAAGGCTTAGTCATGAGTAACCTCAAGGGGTTGACCTTTGATATGACATTTATGGTTTGGCCTACCAGATAGTGTCGCATTTTCTGAATGGCGAACACCAGTGCCAACATTCCTTCTCGATCGGATTGTACGATGTTCGGCTCCGATCATTGTTCTACTCAGATAGTAGATCGCTTGCTCTCGTCCTTGATCATCATTCTGAGCTAGTAGAGCTCCCAAAGAATGATCCATTGCTCGGACGTATACCAGGAAAGGTTTTCCGGATATCGGAGCTGCAAGGACTGGTGGTTGGGTGAGGTATTGCTTGATCTCCTCAAACGCTTGCTGGCAAGCGTCGTCCCAAATGAACGAAACACCCTTCTTCATTAGTTTAGCGAAGGGTTGGCATCTTCTACAGAGATTTGAGATAAACCTGCGGATGTACGCCAATCGTCCTTGCAATCCCCTAAGTTCCTTGAGATTTCTCGGAGGTTGCATCTCCTGTATAGCGCGAACCTTTTCCGGGCCTAAATGAATTCCATGGAGGTTACAACAAATCCTAGGAATTTGCCACTAGCCACCCCCAGGAAGGACTTGGTTGGGTTCATCTTCAATTGATGGGCCCGCATGATGTCGAAGACAACCTTTAGATCAGATATGTGATCACCTTTAGCGCGGCTTTTTACCGCAATGTCATCAACATAACATTTCACTATTTTGCGCATTTGCTGATGGAAAATGGCATTCATGGCCCTTTGATATGTTGCCCCTGCATTTTTCAGTCCGAAGGGCATGACGGTGTAACAGTATACCCCAGTGGTGTCCTGAAAGAGGTATGCTTTTCATCATCAGGATACATTTTGATTTGATTATATCCTGAGAATCCATCCATGAAGGACATTCGCTCGAATCCACATGTGTTGTCATCATGACATCTGTGATTGACAGTGGGAATTCATCCTTAGGACAGGCCTCGTTTAGATCACGAAAATCGATGCATATTCAGATCTTTCCGTTCTTCTTGGCAACGGGGACGATGTTGGCTACCCAGTCGGGATGTTGTTCTTCCTGATGAAGCCAGAATTTATAAGCTTTCTGACTTCTGATTGAATCGCCTCCATTATCTCCGGGCGGAATCGTCGCTGTTGTTGTTTGACAGGCTTTACGTCCGAATTGATGTTGAGGCGGTGCATAGCCACTTGAGGATCAAGTCCAGGCATGTCTTCGTAATTCCAGGTGAAGACGTCTATATACTCTTGTACAAGAGATATTAGCTCCTCTTTCTCTGAAGGTGACAGGCCGTCACTTATGAAGATGGGCTTAGGATTAGCTCATCCCCCAGATTGATCTGAACAACCTTGTCTCCTGTGGGTGGCTCTCGCTGTTCAAAGCAGGTGTCCCAAAAGATTGTTTAAGTGTCTGATCCAAGGATCTGTATTGATTGGATCATTTTTTCATCTTCGTCTTCCAGATGGCTTGTTGAACCATGTTCACTGAAAGTTCTCTAAAGATGTTGCCGACACTGACATCTGACTCCCTGATGACGTGCCTGAAGAGTAATCATGACCTGACGATTCTCGAGAATCAGAGGCTGATGGAGCCGGAGTTGATACATAGCCCAACCCCCTGCGAGTCTGATGATAATAATCGGGTGCTTTTCCTTTCGGCACAAAGGATCGAAGTAGCGTTCTCCTTCCTTTGCCAAAGTTCAACCTGGGTCCGCTTGTTAAGTCATACCCCATGTGTTTCATCATTATGAGTGCTTTTGGTTCGTAATGATCGAACTGAGGGGATTCCTCTTCGCCTTCTGATTCTTCGCGGGGCGTTGGTTCAGACGAGATCCGCCCAAAAAGAATTGCTTTTTGGCCTTTCCGTCTTACTGGAACCATGAATATAGATTCTTGCGCATTACCATTATCTTGGTACGTCTCGAAGGACGATTTCACTGGTACATGCAATGATGTCAAAGCACCCATTGCCGACCAGAGATCATCATCAACTTCGGTACTAGTGTCGACGGTACCGAATCAGAAGCAAACACAGAAAAATACGCTAAATCTAATTCTTCATTAATGTACCAACCGCCTGCATCGTCGGTGGTATTATCAACATCGAGCTTATTAATGCTCTTTACAAGTGGTTCCAACTCCCACAGCATTCTTCTTTCTCTGGCTCGATGTCGGCTTTATTACCAGAGTCTGGCTCCTTTGGTCGCGGGACTTCATTCGTCTCCACAGGATCCTGATATAGGAGGGAATATGTGAAGTAATTCTCGACTCCCTTAAACGGATGCCTTTCGGCGATCAACGTTCGCACTTTCCACTCCCGTCAATGTATTTCATGACCTGGTGGAGGGTAGAGGGAATTATAGAATTGCGATGAATCCAAGGTCGTCCCAGCAGTAGATTGTAGGAAGTGTCGGCGTCGATGACGTAGCATGTCACTTCCGATCTTAGGTCCCCGATTTGGCATTTGAGCTTGACCTTCCCCATTGGACGGGTACTATTGGCATTGACCCATAAATGGTCGTCTGGGTAGGGCTCAAACGATGAGTAGGAATCCCCAGATGTTGCATGACCCGGCGAGGCATGATGCTCAACGCAGACCCGGGATCTACCTGAATGCGGTTCACCTCAGATGATCCAATATACCTTGCGAAGTAAAGGGTCGATCATGTTTCCCTTTGACTTGCATATCATCCGCCGAGAAGGTGATGCAGGGAATATTTTGGGAGGCGTGGAGGCAATCCTCTACATCTTCCTCCTTTGGCCCGATCGGCACCTGGGTCATGAAGACCTCAGCATTAGCCAGAGGTTCTTGTAGAGCTTCTCTGGTCGACTTTGATAGTCTAAGAAGCTCATAAAGCGTAATCCGCGCTGGGATGTTGGCTAGTTGAGCCAGGACATCAAAGCGGTAAGGTGCTGTGGATCCTTCCGCTACTTCTTTCGAAAGAACTCAAGAAAACCGAAGTTCTTTTTGTTTCTCCACGGGTTGCTTCGTGGAGGTTTTGGCTGGCTCTGCAGCGGGTTTTGGAGGAGTTACCGCCGTTTCGCCATACTTTTTCAAATATGGCTGCCCTGAACGGGTTTATGCCACCAGTTGACTAGGTTCTGTGGCTAGGACTATTGTCTCCTCTTCTGAATCGGTCAACGAAGGAACATCAGTCTCCGCTTCTCGAGATGAGGCGCATACCACATTACAAGACGAAGTTTTAGCTTTGCCTTTGGACTTCCTGCTGGTCACAGTGGTCCATTGCTGGCCATCCCAAGGTCGGGATGAACCCACATGACTTCTCCTTGGGTTGGAAACGGGTACCAGGCCCTTCTCCTGCTGTTGATAAGGGTCTGTGTTGACCATTCTCAACTCTCCTCTTGGATAGGGACTACTCCAGAGGGTGTTGGAGGTTGTCTTCCAAACTGGAGGAATGACGTCATATTGGCCGCCACCTTCTTCTGCTCTGGACGGAGCTTTAATACCTCCGCGTCAATCAGAGCCTGGAGGATGTCTTTGAAGACGTAACAGCTCTTGTGTGGTGTCCCAGCATTCTATGGTACAAGCAGTAGTTGGGATTATCGGTTTTACCGACTTCTTCAGGGCGCCTAGCTTCAGAAAGCTTTAATCGGTTGCTCTTGTTGAGTAATTTGAAGAGCGAGTCGACATATTCATCCTTGAAGGAATACTGCTTGTTGGCACGCGGCTGGCTTGAAGAGCCACTTCCCTTAACCGGTTGAGGTTTGACAGGGGACTTGGTCTCTGCTGCCAAGTTATCCTTCCTTTTGGCTTGGAGGGATGTGTCTGACGCACGCCTTGTTGACCTCTCCGGCCTGGGCTTACCTTCTTCCGCTCTGACGCGGGCGACAATCTCCTCAGCCTGTTCACCTTGTTGGATTAACTGCTTCCAGGTGCGGCTTTCAGCAACTCCTATTTGAGCAAGGAGTGAGGTTTGGAGATTGTGGCGGCATGTTTCCACCAAGGTGACCTGGGTCATACCGCTTGGCATCGGAGTGCCACGCTCCGAAATCTTTCTATGAAAGACTTAACGGACTCTCCCTTTCGCTGCTTGGTGGCTAAAAGGGTAGGCATGTTAACCTCCGAGTCATCTTCAAAGAAGCGCGTTAAGAAGAGCTTCTCCAAGTCGCCCCAGTTCTTGATGGAGCCCTCTGGAAGCTTCATGAACCATTCGAAGGCAGCCCTTTTAGGGTGCCGATGAACAAGCGTGCCAGAATGGCATCATTATCTACCACATTCCCTGTTTGGGATTAAAGTAGTAGATATGTTGGTTTGGTGAACCTTTCCCATCAAATGCTTAAAGGGTTAGAGCCTTGAACTTGGACGGTATGGAACCAGGTCCCACTCGGCTGGATATGGGCAGACCACTCCTGCTTCTTGGAGGCCTTTCCGGTTGGTAAGGGCCTCAAGACGTTGCTCCAACTGGTTCATTCTCTTAGAATGAACTTTTCCCCGGTCTTGGTCGTCCTTTTCCTGCGATGAGGATTTAGACGAACCAGAAGTAGACTGCTCCTTCTCCTCTATATGAACTGAAGATGAGCTTTCTCTCTCTTTTCGCTTGCCTTTAGACTTCTTAGAGGAGGCTTTGTTGGTTGACTTCCTCTTGTCTTCAAGCAACTGTGCGAGCATCTGCTTGAGGGAGTCGATAGATTCTTGCTGAGCACGAATCATCTCGAGTTGTTCCTTCTGTGGCCTGGGCTTGCTGCTCCAAGCGTCTGGCGGTCTCCTCAGAGTGCTCGTCATGTATGTGAAGGCCTCTTTCTCTATAGAAGAGTTTGAAGCCTGCGACTCTGCAATGGCAGAGTGCGAGTCTTATTCATCCAATGCCCCGGGCTAGGGCATTGTAGTCAATCGGGGGAATGGCCCCGGTCCGGGTGCGAGTGTGTCGGTACACTCCTTCTGGTTCAGAATCAGATTCATCCTCGGAACTGACTGCAGGTTGTTTTCCCCTGCTCCTGCTTGCCATGTTAGCAGTGAGCTCGGGATATTCAGTGTCAGAGAAGATCCTCCGTCTGTGAGAGCGTCTTCTTTTGGCTGATGGGGGAATCAGGGTCAGCTGTCTAACTAAAGACTGCTGGCTCACGCCTGAAACACAACGGCACTCCGAGAGTATAGAGATGAGCCGTTGGCAGCAACATGATGAAGTGACTTGATTAACACTTCTTTTCTTCGTCAAGTAATCCCTTAGATCCGCGGGAAGGGGATCAAAGAGATTAACCTCGCAACTTCGAGGTCGGAAGGCATCCTTGCGCTGTACAGCTTGGACGCAGGATTCAAAGACGCAGTTCTCTCGCGTCGCAGCTTTAGGACGCGTGTCTGGCGTCTCTGCTGAGAGGAGATGCGACTGTCCCGCTGCTGATTGGTGCGTCGGAGCAGAGACGCTTGAGAGAGAGCGGGCTGCTGATTGGTGCGTCGGAGCAGAGATGCTTGAGAGAGAGCGGGCTGCTGGGCCCTACGCCTAGAGGCGCGCGGCTTCTTGTGATCGACAAGCGCGCAAGCTTCGCCTTGGCGTCTGTGGAGTGGGGCTTCAGAGGGGCTAACTTGGGGAGTCTCGCGTTTGGGCCGCCAAACGCGGACTTCACGTGCTGGATACAGCGCAACTGAGACGCCAGTTTGAACCTTGCGACCTGCCTCAGTTGGATGATCAGAAGTTCCAACTTGCAGCTGACGCGCACGCCTCCTCTGTCGGCGCTCAGCGTTTCGGTTGCGTCGTGGAGGTGGAGAGAAACCTACGACGGCTTGGTGCTGAGGGAGAGGATGAACTGGCTGGATACCAGAGGGCTTGACCACGCGGGTCTCCTGAGAGACGTTGGCGCGTGTATCTCGTATGGCGCGGTTGGCCGCGACACCCTTTACAGCAGCTGCGCCTGAGGCCACGCGGGTCTCAAAGCGGGTTTCGGGGCAAGTCCCCGTAGAGACCCTGCGGCAGACGCGGGTCTTTTGGCTCTTGGAGCCGGAAGAGAGAAACTTCATACTTTGCCTGGTCGAACTCGACGACAAGCGATTCGACCATCTTCCCCTTATAGAGGACGTCACCTTGTGCCACATTTGTTCGTCAGTAACAAATGAGGTCCCCAGTGGAGTCGCCATCTCTTGTTTGCAGAGAAAAAATTCGCTTAAAGTTTCCTTGAATCAGTTAAAAGTTTACAACGGATTAATACTCGATTACAAGGGAGGGAGGATGTTGAGTCTTGAATCCTCCCTTTGTTTAGTGCTGGGTTCTTCAAGTGGCGGTGGAAAGTGAATCTTATTTTCCGTTGACCGGGTGAACGTCAAGTACTTCTGGGGATCTTCTCTTCGGATGGTGGACGGAGTAACACAGCTCTGTCGACCGAAATCTCAAAGAGATTGTAGGCAAGGGCCAACTTGTACGCAGCAAGCTAGCTGAAGAGTTAGACTCTCTTTCCTTCTTCCAAAAATCCAACCTCTCTGATCTAAATTGACCGACCCCTTCTCCATAGCAACGGGGCTATTTATAGAGGTTTCAGGGGCGTACGTGCCTCCTAAAAATACTTCATAATGGGGGTTAACTTTCCCGCTATGTGGGCGGTGACTGGCCCCATAACCAGGGCAGTTACAACCGAGGCGCGGGTTTCAACCCTCGCGCCTTGATACTGAGACGCGGCTGTCGAGCCTCGAGCCTCGATGCTGAGACGCGGGTTTGAGCCCTCGCGCCTTGGTGTTGAGACGCGGGTTCGAGCCCTCGCGCCTTAGTGTTGAAACGCGACTGTCGAGCCTCGATGCTGAGACGCGGGTTTGAGCCCTCGCACCTTGGTGTT
Source organism: Agave tequilana (assembly GCA_038442645.1). Classification (NCBI taxonomy): domain Eukaryota; kingdom Viridiplantae; phylum Streptophyta; class Magnoliopsida; order Asparagales; family Asparagaceae; genus Agave; species Agave tequilana. The sequence goes on from JAVJIF010026497.1 coordinate 23,430, forward strand.
GAGACGCGGCTGTCGAGCCTCGATGCTGAGACGCGGCTAAATTAGCTTTGCGTCTAGAACTTGGAATTCTGCTTTTCAATGGCTTGTCTTTTAATGATTTTTAAGACAGCCTACATGGTCGAGGAGTTCTTATCGGGTAGGTGTATCCCGTGCATACCCGGGATCACGGCTGCAAACAAACCCTGGCTGCTGAGACCAGGGCCCTCCGCTAAGAGGAGAACAATAATCAAGTAACGAGGGCTCATGGAGCAATTGGTAGGTAGCACTACCGTCCCCTGCAGTGGGAGAACAATATGGATCCAGTACATCACCCGATAAGATCTAATCAACCGTCAAGTCTCCCCCATACCAAGTTAGCTTTAATGTCAAGTATACAATGTAACAAGACCAAATACAGTACATGATACGGGTACCATGATAACTGGACTAGAGTTCTGTTAATAGCATAGAACAATATAACGGGAAACGGGAACAATATAACAGGAACAATAGATGTGGGATTCCACATATCGCATATCAACAGCTCTCATATCCAGTATGGAATATCCATATCAGTAACAGGAACAATCATATAACATGAGTACGGTAACATGGCACAATAATCATGTAATATGCACGGTGAGTCATATGGCAATAAGATGGAAACAATACATACATGTACACGCGTGTTGTGAGCATGTGTAACAGTGATGGGTGAAGATGAGATAACAATGTATCGAGCATCTAAGTAACGATGATATCTATATAACATGACGGTATCCAGTGTACTAGTGTAACCGTATATCAGTAGGTCCCAAACATGCAGGAATAGTGTTGTGAATCTCGGTATCTATGCAATGGCGGAACATCAACTAATGGTATAGCGTGTAACAGATCTTTATATGCAATACAGTATTCCGTGTATCGGTGGGTCGGTAAGGGTGATAGTGTAATAGTGACTGTTTCTGATGTCATAGAGTCCGCGTGTATCTGTGCACAACTATGGTGCTCTATCATGTATACATTATATGAACTATATGGTATATATTATATGAAATCATGAAGCAGATGCAAATGTTATTTTATTGGTTATGTTATCATACATTACACATATGCCTTTTCTATAATTAAGTCATTTATGAACAATCTAGTAATTTACCCATAATCACGATTTATTTATCTAAACAATCACTCAATTCATTAGACATGAATAAATATAATTTATTAAAAAGAAAACACTCACAAACTGGTCATAGTACTGTAGCTCTCTTTCCCACGATCGCAACGGATCCAGAATCGTCCAAATCGGAGTCCGGATGCTCCCGATATTGCCCGAACGCTAAACATAATCAAAATGGGATAAATATGTAAATAGAAATAATTCAAAATGCAATTATAAAATTGAGCAGGGGGTTTTATGTAAAAGTACCTGTAACGGGTTTTGGAGCGGGTTCGGACTGTTAATGGGTCGGGTTTGGATCCATGACCCAAACCCATAACTTTAAAGTAATGGGTTAACGGGTCGGGTTTGGGCCAAGTGGATTTTAGGGTTTTAACTAAACCCAAATGGGTTATTGGATTGCAAAGAAACCCAATGGGTTATTGGGTTCACACCCATTTATCGGTGTGAACCCATAAGGAGGCGGCAGCAGCAGCCTGCGCTGCTGCCGTGGCCGCGCCCAGTCCGGCCAGTAGGAGCTGGCCGGCGACGGGGAGGCCCGCCGGTGGCGGTCCCGCCGCCGGCGGTGGGCCGTAGGTCCGGTGAGAGAGAGGAGAGGAGAGAGAGTGAGCTGGAGTGAGGGGGAGGGATTTACAGCAAAAGAAGAAGAAGAAAAAGAAGAAGAAAAAAAAAGAAGGAGAGGAAGAAAGGGAGGAGGAGGTGGGGCGCCCTTTGGCCGGCGGCGCCTGGCCGGCGGCCGCCTCTGGCCGCGGGCATGGGTCCGGGCCAGGAAGAGAGGGGGAATTTGGGGGAGAGAGAGAGAGAGAGAGAGAGTTTTAAGAGAGAGAGAGAGAGTAAGAGAGAGAGAGATTGTGAGGAGAGAGAGAGAGAGAGAGGATATTTTTGAATGAGAGAGAGAGATTTTAATAGAGGGAGAGAGAGGCGGTGGGAGATGGGTAAGTCGGTGGGGGCGTTCTCTGGAAGAAGCCAGAGAAGAGAAGAGAAAGGAAAGAAGAAAAAAGAAAAGAGTTTTAAATAATAATTTAATAATATTTTAATATGGTCACAAATTAACTAGCTCCGAATGATGCCCAAAAATTATAAAAAATAGAGAATATTATCCTGAGACTTAAGATGAAGACGGTTTGCAGAAACTCAATCCGGTTTGCAAATTAAAAATCCCGAAAGCTGTCGCCGATACCGGGCGACACCGGTTTTGCCGGATTTTTGATAAATTCAGAAAAATCCCCAAAAATACCCTAACGTAGAGAATACAATTCTAAGACACACGGTAAAAGGGATTCTCAAATACAATTCCATTTGCGAAAGAAAAATCGTCAAGCCGATTATCGGTATCGGTCGACACCGACTACGGAGATTTTCCAAAATAATCTAGAAAAATTCTAGAAAATCCTGAAAAATCTACAATATTAGAAATGATTTTTGAAATTGAAATCAGCTCAATCGGACTACTACGGAGGTCAAATCAATTTTGTACGTCGTATCGCGTACCGATACTGTGATACGTACACCGGGATCAGGGGTTACATTGGGTCCACTGATATTCCCTCTTTCGATATAATATGGCAAAGAAACCCTACTTGTTCTAACCAAATTCACATTTCTTCAATTTTGCATAAAGTTGCTTCTCTCTCAAGATTTGAAGGACAATTTTAAGATGTTTCTCATGATCTTCCCTATTCTTTGAATAGACCAAAATATCATCGATAAAGACCACTACAAACTGATCAAGATATGGTTGGAATACTCGATTCATTAGGTTTATAAATGCTGCTGGGGCATTAGTGAGTCCAAAGGCATGACTAGAAATTCAAAGTGTTCATATCTTGTCATGAAAGCCGATTTAGACACTTCTTCCGGCTTGACCTTCAACTGATGATACCCCGATCTAAGGTCTATCTTCGAAATACACAAGACCCTTGTAATTGATCAAATAAGTCATCAATCCGAGGAAGAGGGTACCTATTTTTGATAGTAGTCTTATTCAATTCCCGGTAGTCAACACATTATCATACTCCCATCCTTCTTCTTAACAAACAGTACTGGTGCTCCCCAGGGAGATACACATGGCCGGATAAAACCTTTGTCTAATAATTCCTGCAATTGAGTTTTAAGTTCCTTCATTTCTGCAGGGGCCATACGATATGATGCCTTTGAAATTGGGGCAGTACCGGGCATTACATCTATTTTAAATTCTACCTCCCGATCTGGGGGCAAGCCTGGTAAATCTTCCGGGAATACATCAGGGAACTCATTCACAACTTGAATAGTCACAATTTTGATATCAGTTCTAGTGGTATCCAAAACTGAAGCCAGAAATCCTTGACATCCCTGCCTCATTAACTTGGTGGCTTTAATGGCCGATATGTATGGTATGTCATGACCAACTTTAACCCCTTCAAAAATAAACTCCGGGGCTCCTTCCATTCTAAAGATGATCCTCTTTCTATTACAATCCACATAGGCACCACAAGCGGACAACCAGCCCATTCCTAGAATTGCATCAAACTCCATCTCGCCCAACTTAATCAAATCAATAGATGTTTTTATCTCCCCAATCATCACTTCATAGTTCACATATCTAGTGCTAACTATTATCTTTACCCTATAGGTGTGGATACAACCAACTGAAATCCTAGGGGTTCCGATACTTGATTTAATTTATAAGCAAAAGCACTAGATATGAATGAATGAGTAGCTCCAGGATCAAACAATGCATGGGCAATATGTCCTGATATGGAGATCATACCTTCCACTACTGCATTTGAGGCCACTGCTTCTCGGTGGGTTAATGCAAAAGTCCTTCTTTGCACCCATGGCTGTTGGACAGATTACTGAGTTGCAGCAGGTCGTGGAGCATTACTGGGCGGCATAAAATTACTGGTTGGTCCCCTGGGAGGGTTCATCCTCATAGCTGGCCTCCCACTTCCCCTACTCTGTCCTTGGCTTCCTCGCCTTGCCGGGCAATTTTTCTTCAAATGCCCCACTCCTCCACAAAAATAGCAAGCTCTATCTTGGAGGCAGTTTTTAAATGGTTTGTTCTACACTTCTGGCACCAAGGGGCCTCCGAGATTCTGGGGTGGGACACAGAGGTAGCTTGTGCTTTCGAGAAAGTGTCTCTATTCCTCAACCATATTCCTCTGCCTCTGGCCCTCCTTCCCATTGAAGGGTGGTATTAAACCCAAATCCTTTATTTCTGGTGGATCCTGATGCCACCGACATTGATGGTCCTTGATATCGGGGGCGCTTAGAGTTGGGAATTTCCTTCACCCAGTCTTCATGACCCTCTTGCATATCCATTTCTACCTCCAAAGCTCTTTCCACAGCTTGGAGATAATTCTTCAGTTGCAAAGGAATCAATCTGCCTCGAATTTCTGATCTCAGGCCCTTCACGAACCTCTTCGTCCTTTCTGCTTCACTCTTTACCAAGGCATCAGTATACCTGAATAATTGAGTGAACCTCTGATCATATTGAGACACATTCATCAGGCCTTGACGTAATTCTAAGAATTCTGACGCCATCTTGTCTCTGGCCATATCAGGAATATTTTTCAGTGAATTTGTTCACTAAAAATTCTCAAGTGATTGATTCTCTTGTATTTTTCACACTATACTTCACCGCCCTCCACCAATGTTCTGCATCTTTTGAAACATAAAGGAAGAGAAATATACCCTTTGCTCATCGGTGCAGTTCATTACATCTAGATCTTCTCTATCTGGAGAAGTCATGCTTCAGCTTGTAAAGGGGTCCACCTCTCCTTCAAATACAGGTGGTTTCATTTTCTGAAACTGCTCCAATACTCGGTGAGAGTTGTTATTATTTGCTCTGGTCATTAACTGAGTGAGCCACTCCGGCATCACCCCTAGAGTTCCATTATCTCCTCCTATCTGGACTTCAGAATCTTCATTGTTGTCCATGGGTTGTGCGCTCCCCATCACACTATAGTGTAACACACCGAGCGACAAAGACTCATTTGGTGGTAACTGATTTAGATCCATGCGTCCTTCCTATAAGATAAGCGCGTCTAGTCAACATACTTCACAATTGGAAACAATTTGGATAAATTTTAGTTTCACAGAATCACTTTAATACCATATTCATTATCACTTTTGCAAACAACAACTTGTTATATATATTTATATGTACATCCCAATACGGATACAAAGATATTATACTGATATGTCTACCCTTTGGATATCCGAACTAACCCATGTGCATACATATAAGATGTGCCAGGGCATATACAACAAACTCTTAGGATATCCATCATCTAGCACACTAGGCTTATACATATATATACATCAAAAGTGTTTGCTCAAAGATTCATCCTTCATAGGGCAGAGTCTTCCCACTTGAGTCTCCACTGGTACTGCTACTATCCTCGCTATCACCCATGCCTTCCTCGGAGTCTTTCCCCGGTAATTCATCTCCTGCGCAGCACCAGTCATCCAGATCATCATATAGGTCCATGTCATCTTCCTATGTTTCATCCCAAAAGACGCCTCCATTGGTGAATCCTCTTCGGGCCTCCTCCTTTATTGTACTAGTGTCCTCCATCTCTACTACATCGAGTGAATCCCCAATCAAGCTCTCCGTATCAACAATGGTTGGTTCAGGCTCATTAGACGCCTGAGACTCGACCTCCTCATAGTCTATGTGGTCTGGGCTACAATTATGTCCTCTGGGTCAGTCTCGTCAGACTCATATTGTAACACCCCTCTCCTGGAATACGTACTTAGTTACGTATTCAGATTTCTCGATCGTATTTTTTGATTTACTTCCTGTATTTGTTTTGTATTATGAATTATTTATATGATCGTTTTACCTGGATCTGGATTCATGGACTCGGATTCAACCCTAGTCTGAACCAGGGACCCGATCTCAGGTTATTACTCAATTCAGTCTTTCTAGTATTCAGATTTGACCGATTTCAGTTTTAAACATCATTTTCTAATATTTTAGATTTTTCATGATTTTCTGAAATTTTTCAGAATTAAATTGAAAATCTTCAAAACCGGTGTCGACCAGTACCACTGACCGATTCTCGGATTTTTAATTTACAAATGGAGTTGAATTTTAAGAAACTACTTTCCCATAACTTCTTAAAATCACATTTTCTATCTAAGTACTTTTTCTGAGATTTTTCTGAATTTATCAAAATTCTACTGGATTTGGTGTCGGCCAGTATCACTGATTGATTCCAGGAATTTTAGTTTACAATTGTAATTAAATTTCTGGATTCCGCTTTCATATTACTTCTTAGAATTATATTTTCTCCTTTCAGGCATTTTCTGAGATTTTTCAGATTTTATCAAAAATCCGCCCGACACGGTGTCGACGGTAGGTTTCAGGATTTTATTTTGAAAATGAGATTGAATCTCTGAAAACCGATTTCACCAAACATCTTAAAAGAATATTTATTATTTTTGAGAATTTTTGGAAACTTTTTGAGATACTTTAATTTTTCGGCTTTTCCGGGTTTCGGTGTTTTCCCAGATACCGAAACCTTATCCAGATATTTTATTTTCTCTTTTCTATTTTCTCTCTCCTCGCTAGACGCGAGTTTCACCAAACCTGAATTCAGTCTTTAATGCAGAGATCCTCTCCATTCTGCATTTAATGTTATGTCCTTCAAGTCGTCATGACTTTTGTCTTTCTGTTAAAACGCAACATTCGCGTTTTTCCCTGGATAAAAGCTCCATCCCCGCGTCTGGGCAATTGCCAGACGCAGGTTTTCATTTTAAAGAGACGCGGGCTTTTCTTTAAATGAGACGCAAGATTCATTTGATTGCGTCTCGTTTGTTTTGAAACAATGGCATACTTGTAATAATAATTCCTACCCTTTATATAAACACCCCCACTCCTTCTCTCTCTTTCATTTTTTTCTCTTTTCTTCTCCAACAGCAAGCAAACGAATCAGCAACCCAAGCTAGCCGCCGTGCCCTCCTTTGGCCGGCCACCCTCCATTTCCACCACCATCTCCGCCACCAATTCCTCCACCATTCTCCCCTCCATCTCCTCCTCCATTTCCAACAACAACAACACCTCCACACCTCCTTCTTCTTCCTCTTTTCCACCAAGAAACTCCAAGAAACTCACTTCCACCACCAACTTCACCACCTTCCCCACCACTACCTACACCACCTTGACCACCACGAACCACGCCATCTTTCTCTCCTCGGAATACTCTTTCTAACGAGGTATAGTTTCGTTCTCCGAAGCCTCGTTTTCAAAACTCCATTTTCACCATTTCAACTACACTTGCACCACCATTGGTTAGGCTTGGGGCTTTGGCCACCCGTCTCCGGCCACTTTCGGTCGTCTCTGGTAACCTTCCCCGCCGCCGGCAACATGACCGACCATCCCCCTTCCCTTCTTCTTTCTTTTCTTTCCTTTCCTTCTTTCTTTTCTTCCCTTCATTCATTCTTTCTTTCTTTCTCTTTTCTTTCCTTCTTTCTTTTTCCTTTCCTTTAATTCCTTCCCTGCGTCTCTTCTCCCTTATTCTCTGCGTCTCTCATTTTCTCTGTCTCTCCCTTTCTCTTATTGTGTGATTACTAGACGCGGATTTTCCCCTGCGTCCAAGTAATTATTTAACGCGGACTTCGCGTTCTTATATTAACGCGACGCAGAGTTCATGCTCGCGTCTGCGTTCTTCTCGTATCCTAACTTAAACGCGAGTCTCGAACCCCGCGTTGTGACATCTCCGCAACGCGACTCCCGCGTCTGCGATTCTCGCGTCTCCATTCTCTCTCCTCTTGGTTCATTCTCTCTCCTCTTCTACATAATACGATCTTTACTTTATTGAACGCGTTTACGCGTTAGTTACTTGAATTCTGGAGATCGGGGATTCCACAGTATTTTTAGTATTTAGGCGAATGTCCTCGCCTCTATTTGATTTTTCCCGCTTCGTCGGGTCGACTTGTATTGGCATTATGTATCACTTAACATGTTACTACTTGATGCATGTTCCTGCTATGTTATCTCTTATCACTTGTCACCTGTTATGACATGACATGTCACCTATCTAATATCACCTCCAGGCATATAACACATGACACCCGATATACTACTACTTGACACTTGTTCTTTATGACATGACTTATTACCTATCACCTGCCCGATCGCTTGTCACTGCCATGATTAGAACCTGATACCTGTTACGATTAACTCTCTACCCATGATTACCATATTTCGGGAATGTAGTACTTGATCTCTTGTCATGAACTCCCGTTATGCTTGTTATGTACTCCTGTTATGACCAGTTATGATCCTACTCATTCCCGTAATTCGATAATTATGTTAATAAGACATAAAAAGGATAACTTGCACGGGGAATGGGAGGAAGTGATGGATGCCGGTATGATGCCCTGCTTATAGTAATGGAATACAAAACTGACGATTCGTGTTAGGGAAATTTCAGGCCCCCAGAAGATGCGTGTTAGGGGATTTAAGGCCCCCAATGGCTGTGTCCCGGGCGGACGGGAACTACTATAAGTATGAGCTATCAGTTCTTCATCAGCTTCTAATAACCAACCTCAACTTACTTATATATGGATGTATGTGTGTTGAGATGTACACCGGGACACATACCTAGATATATGGGTCGGACGAGTAATAATAATAAAATGCCAAGATAATAACTTGTTATGTTGCTCTACAAACTTGGTTATACCACTTGTTCCGCCACAATTGCATTCATCAGGTTTTACTTCGGATTTCCGTTTTATGATTATTATATTATACATGTTCATGTCCTGCCTTTCCACTTATATTCTATTCCACCAGTCTCCTGCTCTTATCTTATCATATCATGAGTAGTTCCGCTTGATATTACTTGTTATATATCTACTTGTCCTTGCATGCTTGTGCTCACGACACGATTTTTCTAATGCATGTTTATGATTCGGATTTGTCGACACACTTGTGCTTATCTATGCACGCCACTTGGCATACACATCACCACTTGCCGGGGAGTGCTGACTCCTCTGGATCCTCGTGTCCAGGCCTCGGAGCTTGGACTGAAGGGATCTTCCTGCTGAGGACCAAGCATACTTCTGCGGAGCAGACAGACCAGCTGTAGCTTCAGTCCCATCCTTGCTCCCCCTAGTTGGCTCGCGGCATCTCCAGCTATCTTGTGAGCGCCCTTTTGTACTGTTCATACATGTACATCTCTTGTATTCTCGCATTTGCGCCTATCAGTGATGTAATATTCTTATAATATTTGTCACCTCTGGTGATAACTTTGTAATTGTACTCATATGTTGGAATGTATAATACACCACGCGCTTCCGTACTCTGATTCTTGCCTGTGCTGATGCTTAGCGTATATACGTGAGGGTATTTCTGACTTGCGTATATACGTCGCAGTAACGTCTCCGTACCCGTGGGATCGGGGCGTTACACATATCCCCAATCCATAGAATCTGCCGTCCAACTCACACTCGAGCTATCTGAGCTAGAGACTGGCCAATATATGTCAGAGTCCCCCATCTACATGCAAACAAAGAGTCGTATCAATCTCAATCTCATGAAATAGTCTCAACATACGGCTATAATCAGAAAGAAACATACATATATACACACATACTTGCACTTACACTTATCCTTAGTCTACCCGTAAGTCTCATGTTTTAGAATAACTTAGGTTCAATAGATAATTCAATGTATTCCCTCGTCCTAGTGTCCCATACCACTAGAAGTTGTTACTGAGAACCCGCACCTTCAGTCAACTCACTCGAATCAGGCGCCCTGATTCTGATGCGAGGAAATACTCAATTACCGCTTGACTCATTGTTAATCCGTCACATAAAACTCACTACCTAACTATATTCACATGTCCATACGTATAAACCTAACAATTTCATTGTCTCCTACCTCCGACTTAACCTACTCCTTCTACCTATAAACTTGGCTCTGATACCAACTGTAACGGTCCTAGTTAAAATTTTCCCTTTGATTACAATCATTACAGATTATCCAAGCGTGGGACCCATCAAGATACAATACTTTCATTCTACTAACATCAGAATGCTCTATACTTTACATCAATCTCCACTCTGATAGCATGTATGATCTTAACATGATTTAGCATTTCCCAAAATATTGGTCCGACAACTCATAAGAAAACATAGTCTAATACATTACTATTCTAAAATATAATACATGCTTTGAGTCTAGCACCCAACATTTCAATATTTACAAATTCATAGCAAACATCCAAATAGAAATTATGCATAGTTTTCTGCAACCATATACATATCAAAGAAACAAGCAAAAAGGGTGAAATGTCTCCGTTGACACCTATCCCGCATACGTTGCCATTAAGCGGGTCCCTTACCTTTGTCCAAACCTGAAGGTGATAATGAGAATAGAGTGAGCTCGACAGCTCAGTGAGTAAAACAATATTTATGCATGTCCATTAAGTATGTCTATTTGGACTTTATCATCAGGTTGGCAATTGTATTTTTATACCATAAGTGTGAAGTTTAGGTATTAACTGAAGTTCCGACCAAAACACAGTAACAACAGGTCATGTTAGTCGACTAGGTCATTCCTATAGTCGACTAATACCATTTATTAGTCAGCTAACATTGAAGCTATAGTCGACTAGGGTCGATCCAAAAAGTATTTACTCTCTGCTGGCTGCCAGTGACTTATGTAGTCGACTACCATAACTTGTATAGTCGACTACACTATGTACTAGTCGACTTATACATCACCTATAGTCGACTAGATATGGATCAAAAAGGTATGCTGCTCTCTATTTGTCACTTATAACAAATTATAGTCGACTACCTTTTCTGGTGTAGTCGATACTATAGGCTATAGTCGACTATTTATCATCTATAGTCGGCTAGTCATGGTCAAAAGAAGATGTCTACTCTCTATTTGTTTCCTGTAACTGAGGCTAGTCGACTTACAGTGTATATATAGTCGACTAATATGTGTTTCCAGCGACTTGTCTACCCATTTTTCCCTTCCATAGTCGACTTAGCCCATGGATAGTCGACTAATACTGGTGCAATTGCTTAGGTAAGTCGACTTATCTTAGAGTCTGGAATATCAACTCTTTATAGTTTTAACATACAATTTCTAACTTAACCATATTAACATGCATGATCAACATAGAATATAATCGCAACATGCATACATAATCAACATGAAATATGATCTCAACATGCATACATGATCATCATAAATATAATCTCAACATGCATACATGATCAACATAAAATATAATCTCCCCTTCGATCACCTCCGGTTCAACCCGGTCCCTTCCTCCGATACGTTTATCACGTATTATTCTCCCCTTCGTCACCTCTGATTCAACCCGGTCCCTTTCTCCAATACGTTTACCACGTATTAGTCTCCCCTTCGTCACCTCCGGTTCAACCCGGTCCCTTCCTCCGATACGTTTACCACGTATCATAACATGTAAATATCATATTCTTTATGTAATAACCACATGCAGGGATCAATGAGACAATAATAACATAAAGGATTCACATGATTCCTACTTTACATGATGCCAATATTAAGAAAGACATTAACATGTATGAGTAACCACTAACAACATGCAAGCATTTTCAGGATAACTAACATGTTATATCATTCCAATATATGTGTAGCCAAATATATGCATGAAGTCAAGTATGATGTTCATTCATAAAACTATTTCTTTTAAGAGGCATGTGTTAGACTACTATGCATACACTAACGTGTCGATCATGCATAATGTAAGCATACATGGGTGCAACCACAACATAACACCATAGGATTGTTTATAATGTACACACAAACATATAAACTATACACAAGCATCATCATTCATTTTCACATCCATCCATAACTTAGAAATTTCCTACTTTATTTCAAGTTTTACCCTCTTACTATTTTACTAGGGTTCGGATGTTCTACTCACTCTTTGAAGCGGTTAACTCCTTATCAAGCTTGATCTCCCGCTACGATGGAGTCTACAATGTCATAACAATGCCATAATTAGTTCATAGCTAAAAGAGCACAAGAGGGTAGAATTTTTAAAGTTTTGCTTACCTTCAACCAATATCACTCCCCATAACTCGTTGTTATAGATCAACCTTGTCTTCAAGAAATCACTTTTTATGGTGATGTTAGATCACCACTTTAGCTCGTTCTATTAGGTTTTTTGGAGGGGTTAGAACATGAAAAGGAAGCCTTTTTCTTGTATATGGAAGTAAGGGGAGTTTGTGGGGGAATGAGAGGGAGAAAGAGTGTTTTTGTGAAGAAGAAATGGGAAAAAAGAGGGCTGCTGCTGCTGCTTTTCCTCCTGCTGCTGCTTTTTGCTGCAGCAAAGGAGAGAGAGAGGAGTTTTGTGGAGTTAGGATGAAGAGAGAGAGGGTGTTGCCAAATGAGTTTGTTCTCTTCATCCCCTCCTATCTATACTCCAATCTCTCCATAATAATATGACAAGTGTCCCTCCCTAACCCCATCACTCTACTCCTATACCTTACCCTATAAGAAAGGCTCCATGCCTCCCTCCTCCATGAGGTACTAGTACATACAAGCATGGTGAGGGGGTATGGTGGCAAAGTCAATAAGCATGAGGTTGTATTCATTTCTTATACATACATACATATGTGTATACATACTAATAGGCATAGTATAATGTATAGTATCTAGCATGAATACTTACTCCCCCATCACCTCCCTAAAGCATTAAAATGTTAGGAAAAATGTGCTTATTAAGACAAGTGTTACAGAGAGGGCAGAGAGGTCGGCGAGCTAGGGATGCGCTTATTGAGCTCGACAAATGCAACCACGGGAATGGTCGATGGACTCCTTGTGGGGAACAACGTGCGTAGGTGATGAGGACGGATCGGGTATGACTGAACTCAACGCTGGCAAACTTTCATGGCGGAGAGGAGCGTCAATGAGGGAGGCATGCGCCGCAACGGTGGTGCGATGCGGGTGGAGCTCCGATGGTGCCTCGTTAGATTTTTAATCTTTATTTGTATTCTTTTATCTTTTTTCTAAATGATCAATTCAGTATGCTTCTGTACATCTTTGTACTTTTTTTTCTTCTTGAAATTATTTTGTTAATCTCTTATTAATAAAATGTTTTTGTACATCTTTGTATTTTTTTTTGAGATTATTTTGTTAATCTCTTAGTGATAAAATACGCGGGCCGGGGGATTGGGTCGAACAAATAGTCTCACATCGGCTAAACGCGGGGATGATATTGAGTATATAAGAATTTGAGAAACTCCACCTAGAAGGCTAGTCTTTTGGGACGGTGCCCCAAGTCCTTCAATTGGTATCAGAGCCATGCCCCGAACTTAGTCGTGTGTGTGAGTGATGTTCGACGATGTATGATCCTCCCAATGGCGCAAAATTGCAATGAGCTTGAATTTGACAGCGGTGTGCATGACAGTGTGTGAAGATAGTTGAGCTTGCAGGGAGAGACTCTTTGTTCGAGGGGTTAGAATTTGGGTCGAACAAATAGTCTCACATCGCAACTTCACATTGAAAGCTAATCTTTTAAAATAATGACTCAAGTCCTTCAGGATTGCCTCACAGTTTTATCTTAAAAAAAAAAAAAGAAAATGAGGAAGAATAGTATGGTTTGCAGACCTTGGATTTTGGTTAGCTCATAATAGAATAGAATAAAGAGAAGATTTCTCCTTTCTTCTATAAATTATTTTCTTGTGACTAACAAAGAAAGAGTCATGTCACTTTGGTCTGCAGATTTCGAGTCTGATCACAGCCCTTTCTTTCTCCGTCCCCGCACACCATATCACGTGCTCTGGGACCATTTGATGCTTGCTTTGTTAGCATGAACGAAGGAAAATAAAGATACCAAGCCTATTTCTATTCTTAGCTTATTAGGAAGACGAACGGCATGTGGTGTCATTGTCCCAAATGCAATTGATAACTCCTACCTAATCAATTGTCGCAAACAAATAAGGGTTTTTTTTTTTTTTTTTTTTTTTGCCAAGTCACCGTGTTTAGCTAAAGAAAAAGAAATAGAATGTAACTTAGCGTGTTTGGTTTGGGGCGGAAGTGAGAAAAATAAAAGTGAAAAAACTCATTTCTCACTTTTGATATTTGTTTATGATATAAGAGAAAAATCAAGGTAGCTGGTTAATTTTGAGCTTCAGCTGTCGACGACTGAGCCGAGCTGTCGACGACCATTTTCTATCGACAGGCAGCAATCAATAGGTCTTTACAGGGAGCCAGAATTTTATGTCCATAGTCCTATTGAGTACCTATTGGATTCTGAGTTTAATTAGGATTTTATTTTTTGGGTTTAATTTGAACTCTAATTGATTTTGTGTTTACTCATTTTGAATTTAAATTAGCTAGATAGGTCATGACTCTTTATTTTCTTTTAGAAATAAGTTATAGTTTCTTAGTAGGAGCGGTACTTTTTTGCAAGCCATTTCCTTGATGATACAATGAAGTTCTCAGGGGTTGGATTTTTTAGTTTGTACTTTTCGTCTTCTTTTTGGCTGGGCCCATGGGCTGGGGATTGAGACAGTCGTAGAATCTTCCATCACTGAAATTAAATATCCTATATCTGACCTGACGGTCCAGCCCAATCCAGACTGGCCAGCCCGTAGGGCCCCACCACACCGCGGCCTCTTCCACACGCAAAGCCCATCATCCCCCGTCTCCATCATCCACCTCAACGGCAGCCCACGGTTTCCATCCCCCCATCGCTGGGTCCCACCAAAACCGGGGGAAAAAAATCCCAGCCGAAAATAAGGTCGACATCTCCTTCTAGCTAGCGAGGTCCGAGGATGGCGCTGTCGCTCTCCGCCACCGCCCACTTCAGCAAGGGGCTCCGCTCCGATCACCGCCCCGCTTCTCGTCACCTCCCGGTGAGTCTTTCTCGATCCTCTCGTTAGAGCTCATGTTGTGTCTACAGTCAGATCAAGTGGGACCCACCGTGATTGGAACTAGGGTTTTTAGTGATCGATGGTAGTAGATGCGCCTGTGATTGATGTTTGATGCCTAGAGGTTGAAGATATTGTGTTGGTGTCCCATTTAGGTTTGGAGATTTAACTAGGGTTTTGGTTTGTGCTTCGAGGATGAAGGGAAATGCTACATTTTGGGTGTAAAGGCAAACTTTCTTGGATTTCACCTCACTGCCAAATTCACTAATTAATTACTCTAATTTTTCGGCACAAGAAATGTAGGAACACTAAGCACAGGCTATCAGTGATAACACTTGTACCCTGGAGAATGGTGCGAGGAAATTAAATTGCATTAAAGTAAAGGATATTACAACTAAAACTACATAAAGTAAAATACGAAGTTAGGTTCATTCTTCGTTAGCTGATGCAGCCGCCGCCGTGTCGACCGCCGGATTGTGCCGAAGTCGGTTCCTCGATGCCATCTTGACCAAAACTTGCAATTTGAGAACGAACTGGGGATTTGATAGATTTGAGGCAAATTTGAGAGTGCCCTAACTCTCTTACAGAGCCCAAATGGAATTGATTTCAATATTCAGGCAAAGAAGAAAATTAATAGCCCTATCCCTTATATACTCTCTCTGCATTGTGCTGCAAGGAAAGCATATTCGGAATGGATTCGTGTGGGTTATTGGGTCTTATTTGAACTTCCCACAACACAACCGTAACCAAGATTTCAACTGAATTAACGATCTGGACTCTTTCCTTTTCAGCTCTGCACTGTAGCAGCGGGAGAGCGTCATTGTAGCAGGTGCAGAAATCTAGCCTGCATCAAAGCTCTTAAATTCGACCTTGTCCTCAAGGTCGAAACTCGACAACTTTTTCACCAGTGCCATTACCCCATAAACTGCAGTATTAGCCAGCCCACCACACTCTGATCTCCGCCTCAAGTTGTCTTGACATCTCTATCTCTGGAGTATCCCCGCCAGTAATCAAATACTTTTTATTGACCAAGCATATAATAACACAAAGAGCATCACGAAGACTCCCCGCTGACTCCTTGATTATCAGCTAATGCGACCTCCTGACAAGCATAATAGTTGTCCTCCCCATTTCCTTGATCCCAGTAATCTTCACAATCTTCCCATCCCCAATTAAAGCCTCTTCAACACACTCTGCAAACCCCAACTTCTCCTCCCTGAAATGCTCGATATTAGCAATGGACAAGTAGTTGAATGTCTTGGTAATGAACTCAATGTCATCCCTTTCGACATCCTTAATCACCATATTCTTCGCCTTGGCAAGATAATGCAACGAGAGACCCGTCACCGCATCTTTCAGACTGCTCTTCTGAATCAAAAGGACATTGCGTCCTTTGGCCTTTATCTTCCTTATCGTCCCCAAAATATAGTTCCTCTCCTCCCTTAAAATGCGATCCATTTGAGTATAATCAGAAGCCACAATGCTCTGCTCAATGTTAGTCTTTGGCGGTGACCTCATCAGTGGGAATTGAATAACAACAATCTTTTGTGTTCTTAATGCGGGTGGGCCACCAGCAGAATGGCTAGCCCTCTCATCGAAAATTAGTCCCTTTTTGAGCTCAGTGCCACCCACGGTGCCACCCAATTTCTTCACGATCTTAACATCACGAAGGTCGACAAGATCAGGGCGAGATGGATTGATCACTGAGAGCACAACATCCACAACGAGAGGAGCAAAGAGGGACGAGTATTGGGTGACGACTTTGTTGTTGAGGGGTGTGGCAACAGATTTGATGAGGGAATCACGATCTAAGAGCTCAATAGGGACAACCATCTTGTGGAGGATGGTGGCCCTATCGTTGGTGATGATGACGTCACCATTGGGGATATCCATGCATGGTGCAATTCCCGCACTAGAATTATAATAGAAACCTTCCTTTCTTTTATCACTAGCATAACAAACTCTTTTCTTTGCCTTCTCTAGTCCGGCCCTTTCATACTCATTTAATGGACCAAGAGGAAAGACTCCCTCAGCTCCATTCCTGCCCAATCGTACTCTTGATGCAAAGAATGGCAGTTCACTAACCTGAGAAGCCACAAATGAGCATTCCACGACGCCAGCATCACCTTTCGACCTTCGCAAGCATGAATCTGCAAATCTGGTAGCAACATATGCCAACGATAATGTTGCAGAGCCAGCACCAGCTTTTGCCTCAACAACTTTCGTTCCCCCATTTTGTATGTGACTAGTTAGGTAATTAATTTCATCACGAGTGAAACTGCATGGCAGCTTAACTTGTGACAAAAGTGATAATATTGTAACTCCTGCATGACCACTGACCACTGGGA
Organism: Agave tequilana; assembly: GCA_038442645.1. Classification (NCBI taxonomy): domain Eukaryota; kingdom Viridiplantae; phylum Streptophyta; class Magnoliopsida; order Asparagales; family Asparagaceae; genus Agave; species Agave tequilana. Next base: position 40,812 of record JAVJIF010026497.1, read on the forward strand.
TATCAACTTCCCTAGGACCAATTCCTAGTACTTTTGCGACAAATGTATTGGCTCTCACATCAAGTTTCGTCACTCCAAGAAGCCGCTTCGGATCATAGGTGCCAGTTTTTTAGAAAATCTCTGCATCAATAGGAACAATGGAATTTACCAGATTGCTAATCATGCTCACAATGGCACAAGGACAACATTCATCAATCCCTTCACAAAGTGTCCGAATAATCCCAACATTGATCTGGATCAAGTCATCTCAATTATGATTTGATCAAACACCACCATATCAACTGATTCTAATTCAAGACATGAATCAAAGTTGTGGAGTCTCTTCAGCTGACTGTTTGCAAATACATGCAGAGAGGATTTTGCTCGAACCTGGACCCTTTCCCCTATGCTCTTCTCTTCGGCATTTCGTCAAGCCCCATTCTCATTTCTCAGTCACCATGTTCTCAAGCCGATGTATTAGATCTTCGATAACATCCTCATACTCACCCCATATAGGCGGACACTCTCCTAGAACCTCAACATTGTCATCGTAGATACCTAAATAGGTTCCATGTCGAACAAGGTTGAAGAGATTGGTTTAAGTTCAGTGGCCCGTACCTCAGAAATTTTAAATGAGTGTAGTCGAGCTTTTCATCTCTCTTAGACATTTCATCAAACAACTCATACTTGCTTCCCTCACATTGGTATTGAGCTCGATCTGCAAGGGATGGAACCACTGCAAGAGATCGAGCAGCTGTACAACTAGGAGAACGTGGCCGAGCATCCTTATCATCGGGCACCCATTTGACGCCTCCAAAGATCCGGTTGAAAATCCCGATCATCTCGTCATGAAACTCAGCCATTTGTCCCTTCTTCCTCTCCTCGAAAGCTCGAAAATGAAAGTCGATTATCTCCTCGAGGGCCTGAAAACGGAGATCCATCCTCTCCCTGAGGGTCAGAAGATGTAGATCTAGCTGGCTGATCTCCTCCTCAGGATCATTGCCGACCTCATTTCGGCGAGCTGGTGCTTGGATACCGTTGATGCAGCCGTCGCCATGTCAACTGCTGGATTGTGCCAAAGTCGATTCCTCAATGCCATCTCGACCTGAAATCACAAAGGAATCAAGGAAAACTTGCAATTTGAGGAGGTAAATTGGGAATTTGATATATTTGGGGCAAATTTGAGAGGGCCTCAACTCTCTTACAGAACTCAAAGGGCATTGCTTCTAATATTCAAGCTAAGAACGAAATTAATAGCCCTATCCATTATATACTCTCTCTGTGCATTGTGCTGCAAGAAAAGCATATTTGGAATGGATTCGGGTGGGTTATTGGATCTTACTTGAACTTCCCACAACCTGACCTGTACCTGAGACTTCAACTGAATTAACGACATGGACTCTTTCCTCATCAGCTCTGCACTGTAGCAGCTGGAGGGGGTCACTGTAGCAGGTGTAGAAATCTGGCCTGCATCATTAGCTCAATCGAGGGTCTTTTTTAACAAATAACCACACATCTAAAATGATTATTCTTTACTCATCCTTCAATGGTGCTATTCTAAGCTTCATCCAATTAATTCAATTGTGCATTTAAACCATCCTATGCATGCTAAACATTCAAGCACTATGCTTTTTCAGTGGTATCTTTTATTTGTTTACTTTTCTTTCTTATCACCACTGTATGTTATCTACTGCCTTCTCAAAGAATACATTATATCTAGGAAGATGTTGTAGAGATATTGCTTATGATGAAAGAGTTCACATCTTTATCAAAATATAGGGAAATCAAAGAACTTAAGTTCTCGGGTATATCTACTTCAGATTTATCGATCATTTATTTCCATTCTATTTATTGGGCTTATGAGGGGAAGTAAAACAACACATTCTTCAAGCTATATCATTTTGGAAACAAGTAGCCTTCTATAGTGGATGTTGCCCAAATGGTGGTGGATAAAAACCGACTTGCCATAGATTGGACCCACCACAAGCGAAGTTTGGTCGCTCATCGGGGATGTTACCTATCAGAGCACACATAAAAAAACATCTTTCAGGTTAGGAGCACTGGTGTGGTGTCGGCTTAAGACCTTCGGGCGTGAGAATCAGTAGACAGAATAAAAATGTGGGTGGACAGAGAAGAGAATTACTGCCGGTGTATAATGATGGACTAGAATAGGGAAACTTCCAGTGTATTGATGGACTAGCGTAGGAAACTGCTAGTGTGGTGATTGGACTAACACGGGAAACTGCTAGTGTAGTGGAATTGTGAACTGGAACATGAAAACTTCTAGTGTAGTGGTGGTGTGTATATGCTCTGAGGATTAGGAAAGCGATCAATCCCCCTCTTCTAGGAGAAGAAGGATCATATGTACCTGACTGGGATGCTGGCGTGGAGGCGGAATTGACGGATGGTTGTAACTGCACGTTCTGCACGTGTCGGATTAGTTGTAACGACCAATCACTGACGCTGATTAATTGAGATTGCATGTCGGGAAATCTGTAAGTGCTCACTTTAATGTCGGGGCTTTACACATCTTCAACGTGGGGAGGATGGTGTTGCATAATGGTAGGCAGAGATTTCAGTAGGCTGTTGTTGAAAGCTTCGGACTCAGAGTTGGAGACTTCAGTTGTGGAGGATTCCGAAGTGATAAAGCCTTTGGAGTGGTGGATATGATTTCGGATTTGAGTGTCTTCGGAACGGGGTAGCCTCGAGAAGGCCAGAAGAGGCGGAGGATTTGGGATGGATTGAGGGACTTGAGGATGTCTCGTGAAAAGCTCTTGATAGCTTGAACACGTGTCATTATCGTGGTCGTGGTTAATTTTTAACCTTTACAGATGCCCCTGCTTCTCTGCTTGTCGGAGCTTGTGGAAGGGAAGCCGGGGAAGCGAAGTTGGTTGGAAGGAGTATTTAATGCCTTAAACTCATCATGGCGCTTGCAGGAGAGGATTGTACGACAGAGCTCTCCAGACCACTGTGGATCTTTTGGAATTAATTGATGGTTATATAGCTGGCTGACAGTTGTCACATCGGGTGGCTGGATCTCCTAAAAGGCTGAGCCGTGCATCTCTTCGAATTTTGACGTCGTTGTGACTAGGATGGTAGGGTTTTATGGTTTGACTGCGACGGTTGATCTTCTGTCTTTACTTTAGACTGAAAATCTCGGGATCATGGGCCGACTTTCAGAGATTGTGAATTTAAATTGGAGACGGTTGGGCTTCTCGTTCGTTTACAAATAGAGGGAGATCTGTGGGAGGAAATCATCTTCCGTCTTCTAAAAAAAACTCTTGCTTCTAGTTTTATTTCTTTTTGCGTCGCCATGTCGTTTGTTCTTCTTTTCATCAAATGGAGGAAGGAGGATAGGGAGAAAGATGAGGAGATGGTGACCATGCTCTCTCTTCTGTGGAGTGTAGAAGGTGTTGCATTAGTCGTCGTGAAGTGGCTGTTACGACGCATTAGTCGTCGTGACAGGGTGTCGCGATTGGGTGCGACAGGTGGGAGTCCTATTTCCATTAATCGGATGGTTATGGGTTGCTCGTTTTTTAGGGGGTGAGGTTTGATCTTGGGGTTCAGAGTCTCTTTCTTGATGGCGTGTACAAGGAATGAGGAGAGGGAGCTCATCGACTGGGTATGTTGGTGAATTGCTTCTCAAGATAGAGCTCATATTTCTTCATTAGAATACTTTGGAGGGGATGTGATACCATCACCTTCTTGCGTGTCTTGTCGGAGTCTGTCTCGTGGGGATGTCATTGTTGCTTTCCTGGAAGACTCCTTGGGAACCCTCGTCCTTCTCACAATGCAGAGGAGACGATGGTGTCAGTCTGGCAAGTTTGGAGTCGTGGGGAGTGGTGAGGAGGTGTTTCCACCAGATGGACCTTCATTTTTGTGGAGGAACCTCCTGGTCTTCTCCTTTTCGGTTTTTGCGAGCAATGAGGCGGTGTCTTTCGACAGATGTTCCTCGGAGAACATGCTTTCGGAGTTCGGAGGTAAAAGGCACTGGATTGCTTGTTTAGGAACCATGGCACGGATGAAGGTGGACGACTGCTCTTGGGAGACATCCTTCAATGAACAAACCTTTGTTGTTCAGCATCGAGGTATGTTAATGGTGGCAGGACCGGAGTATTCGGATATGGATCATCTGTTTTTCTTTTTAAAAATGTAAACACAGATATATAAAAGAGAATTTGTATTACTCTTGTCAGATGTAATCAAATATATTTAATGGAATGTACTCGGCTTGGAAAGATTTTCAGAATAGAAATGTATATATATTTCTGGAATTGAAATGGTTGTCTGGATCTTGCATGGTTTGTTTTTACCGTTGGCTATTTTGGAATTGATATGAATATGCTTTTGGAGTGTTGATCTTTATCTTGATATGATTGGTTGGATATGGAGTGGTTTGGCGAGCTTGAGGTGTTGTTTTCGAGTGGGGGTAATTCCATCAACGATACTTGCCAACTTCGGAGGGCTTTCAGAGGAAAAAAATCTCTACAACAGAGTAGGGACTCCGAGTGAGGGACACTCCCACAACGGAGGGTTTCGATCGCCCGTGGGCTGGTTCTTGCGTTGCGACTCTGAGTGGGGGACACTCCCACAATGGGACGTATAAGCATTTTGGATCTGATTGGGGATACTCCCATCAGCGGGCATGGAGGATGCACACACAAGCATGTAATGGAGTACAATAAATGGAATAAAAGTCAATATAAGCATAACAGGGTGCATTAACCAAATTATGTATACTTGGCTTTTAATCGCACGAGACCGGTACATCGAGGGAATAATCTAAATAAGGAAACCTTACTGTATATACCGTATGTCTCGTGCATTTATAAGCTAAATATATACAATCCACGTTAATCCGAGACAAACAATACATGCAGGCTTATGCAAAGACTGTGTTGTTGGAATAAAAGTGGCTTGTGTTTGGATAATAGCTGGATGATCATACATTTTCGGAGTGTTTAGTCTGTATCTCTGGTAGGGTCGGTTGGTTTGGAGTGTTTTGTCAAGCATGCAGTGTTGCCTCCGAGTGGGGGTAATCCATCAACAACACTTGCAAACTTGGTAGAGTTCTGAAGTGATGGTGTGACCCATCGACAGATTGGATGTGTCGACTCTGAGTGGGGGTAAAATCTATCAGCAGAGTGACGATCTGAGTCTCCGAGTGGAGACACTCCCATAGCGGAGGGCTCGACTGCCCATGGGCTAATCGAGTGGGGCTCATAGGCTGATGCTTGTGTTGTCACCTCTGAGTGGGGGACACTCCCACTTCAGGACGTACAAGCATTAGTGACTGATGAGGGACACTCTCATCAGCATGGTAGGGACTCCGAGTGGATGACACTCCCACAACGGATGGTTTTGACTGCCCGTGAGCTAATCGAGAGGGGCCCACAGGCTGGGCTTGCGTTGTCGTCTCCGAGTGGGGGACACTTTCACTTCGGGATGTACAAACCTCAGTCTTACTGATGGAGGATACTCCCATCAACATGGCATGAACTCCGAGCGGGGGGACTGTTGGCCCAAAAGGTTACACTCTCTATTTGTTTAAGTTTTGATGATAACAAAACACATAGAAGCTATTTGGTACTAATAAGTTGTTTAGAATGAGTTTCAGGTTTGTACTAGTTATGATGGCCTTTCTAAGCTATTGCAAAGAATTATGATGCTAAAAGGCAAATGGCGCAAGAGGATGTTTTCATAGAAGAGAAGGCTCTAGCTTGGTGTAACGCGGCTCAGAGATTTCCTTTCTCAGTTTTTATAATTTTTAGTGTGTTAAAGAATAGTGTATAGTGTTGAAGCTCAATATTCCCCACACACAAGATTTTGCACATGATTTTTCTAAAAGATGTTTTTCCTATATACAAAATATTTTTAAACATATTCTAATACTTATAAACTCTATTTTATATAGTATACCAAGTCTTGATCAAAATTAATTTGAAAATTATCAAGATCTTCAAAATCATTTTCAAAAGAACTGTTTTTGGCCTGTTGCGGTCGACCGGACGGTCGACCGGCTCTGTTTCAGGTCAGAACGGTCGACCGGGCGGTCGACCGCGCTTCTGACCGTTTGGGTGCGTGCATGTGTGCACGTTTCCCGGTCGACCGGACCCCATGTCGGTCGACCGAGCTTCGGTCGACTGAAAGCACCCATGTCTCTGTTTGGGACGGTCGACCGTGGGTTGGCAACGGTTATAATTTTTGAAAACCGGTCGACCGTGAGCTTAATTTCAGCCCAAACGGCTAGTTTTTTAAACACGTTTTAAAACGTGGTTTTCTTCTCTAAACGAATTTGAGGGCTGGATTTGGGTCTAATCTTTCCTAATTATTCATTATAACAGTTTACTTTTTAATCCCTACCTTTATCTTATAAATAGGGATGATTAGGGTTGAGGTGATTACAACAATCCATTGCAAAAAGAAATCAAGTTTAAGTCTTTCAAAAGAAGTTTTTGCTCTCAGTTTTTGTGCTCAAAATTCTCTCTTTTTACTGAAGTTTTTGATTCAAAACTCTCTTCAACTTTATTTTCTTTTTCACTTACAAAACTTGAGCTTCAATCCTACACATTATTCTTTAGGGTTTTTGTAAGGGAAAAAGTTTTTTAAGAGAGAGTTTGTGGTCTTTTGATCACCAAGATATCATTGTATTTGTGGCTCCACTACCTCTGGACTAGAGGAGTGTGATTGAGGAGTTGGGTACTCCATTGTGGTTGTAATCCTTTGTGGAAGTTATAGTGGTTAGAAATCCTTCTGGGTGAAGGCGGGGACGTAGAGCTGGGTGCTCGAACCTCGAAACAAATCTTTGTGTTTGCGCTTGGTTTATTTGTGTCATTTACTTGCTTTATATTCATTGATATATTGTCGATCAATACTTATACAACAAGATTGCATTGCGCACCTCAAACTCTTATTTAGAGGAATCACGAGGAAGGAGTTCAGAGCCCTTCACGGGGTATTCGGCTTCTAATCTTGTTTCGGGTGATCGTTGCATCATAACATTTTAAATTTGTGCATTGATTAGCATTATCACCTATTCACCCCCCTCTAGGTGATTTTAATTGGTATCAGAGCTAAGACTCTAGTTTTTGGTTTCACATCCTTAGAGAGATCCTAAAAATTTGCTAATCACTATTTGCATATTTTCATTCATTCACTAGTAAAGATGGCCGATAACATTAAGACCCCTCCCAAATTTGATGGACTCAACTTTCCCATATGAAAAATTAGGATGACTATTTTTCTACAATCTCTAGGTAGTTTAGTTGTTAAGTCCTTGACCAAGCCTTATATAGTAGACCCGAAAGTGAGGAGGACACTTGGTCCGAACTTACCTTCAAGGAATTTGATGCTAATTCAAAGGCTCAAAATGCCTTACTTTTAGCTTTGAATGTGGATGATCTAACACGGGTTATCCATTGCAAATCCGCCTATGAGATTTGGCAACACTTATTGGTCACTCATGAGGGAACATCACAAGTCAAGAGAGCTAAATAGATCTCTTGCGTTCCCAATATGAAAGTTTTAAAATGCTAGAAGATGAATCTATTGATGATATGATTACCAAGTTTACTAAGATTACAAATGCTCTTTCTTCTCTAGGTGATTTCAGGGACATCCCACAACAGAGGGTTTCGACTGTCCGTGGACTAATCGAGAGGGGCCCCGTAGGCTGGTATTTGTTTTGCCGCCTCCGAGTGGGGGACACTGTCACTTGGGGACGTATAAGCGTCAAGGATTGATGGGAGCCCATCAACATGGCAAGGAAACGGTTAGGAATAAAACACATTTTATTTTATTGATTTAAAATAAAATACACGAGCTTTAAAGGGAATATAGGGAGTGTTATTGGTTGAGGTACTTCCCTGTCTTTGGAGAAGTTGGGTCACTCAATCGCTTTGTACTGAGTGATTGCATGCTGTGGCTCGGTAGGAGGTGGAGCGCTTGGTTGTCCTGTACTAGCGGTTGCTCTGGGTGTAAGAACATACTCCTTGAGGAAGCCTTGACGGATAAGTTCTTCTCGAAAACGCCTGATGTGTTGAACCAAGTCGCTTACTCTAGAGTAGTAGTCGAAAGTTGGAATTGAGAACTTCCCCGAGAACTCACAGTTCAGGATCTCTTTGGAGAGAGGGGAGTCGAAGACTGTGGTAGCTGAAGGTATTGATCGGCTATTGAGCTGCAACTTCGCCTCCTCGATCCGTCTTTGAATTAGCTCATCGAGGACTCAGATATAGGGAGATTCTTCGATTCTAGGCTCGCTTTCCGACTGCGTTGATGTGTGAGTGTTTTGGAGGGCAACAATTTGGGCCTGGAGTTGTTCGTTGAGCTGCCTCAACGCCTCCTGTTCAAGGATATCATTCTTGCGGTCGAGTGCCACCTGCTCCCGACCGTGATCTGATTTGGTTTGCCGCTCCTTCATCAGCTCTTTTATGTCGGAAAGTATCTGAAGGACCTGGCCTTTGTACAACGGTGGGGGTTCTTGGACGTTTGCGACTGCTCCTTGAGACGAGGAGTCAGTGTCCTCGATAGTATGCGGCTGATCGACGACAGGCGGGGGGACTGTGTCCCCAATGGCATTGATGGCCTTGCCCTTTGACGGGACGCCGTTGTCGGTGCTGATTTGTTTTCTCGGGCCACCGGCGCGTGGAAGGGGTTTTTTTGAGGAAGGATTGGATTGGATGGGAAGGAGATCTTGAGTGTTATGGACTCAGATCTCAATGAAACTACCAGTTTGTAGTGGATAAAAATTAGCTTATCGTGAATTGGACCCCCCACAAGCGAAGTTTGGTTGCTCTCCTCTCCGAGGATGTTATCTGTAAAAGCACATGGAAGGCAACTTTCAGGTTAGGAACACTGGCGTGGTGCTAGCCTAAGACCCTCGGGTGTGAAAATCAGTAGACTGAATGGAAAGGTTGGTGGACCGAACAGAGTATTACAGTCGGTGTATAATGGTGGTCTGGAATAGGAAAACTTCTAGTGTATTAGATGGACTAGCGCATGGAACTGTTAGTGTGGTGATTGGACTAGCGCGAGAAACTGCTAGTGTAGTGGAATGGTGAACTGGAATATGAAAACTTCCAGTGTAGTGGTGGTGGTGTGTGTATGCTCTGATGATTAAGGAAGCGATCGATTCCCCTCTTCTAGGAGAAGGATCACATGTACATGACAAAAATGCTAGCGTGGAGGCGTAATTGGCGGATGGTTGCAACTGCGCAATCTGCACGTGCTGGATTTGTTGCAACGGCCGTGATCATTGGCGTTGATTAATCGGGATTGCATTCCAGGGAATCCGCTGTCATGTATAACTGCCCGCTTTAATGTTAGGGGCGTTACACGTCTTCAATGTGGGAAGGATGGTGCACTGTAACGATAGGCGGGGATTTCGGTGGGCTGTTGTTGAGAGTCTAAGACTTGAAGTTGGAGACTTTGGCCGTGGAGGATTCCGGAGTGATAAAACCTTTAGAGTGGCGGATATGGTTCCGGATTTGAGTGTCTTCGGAACGGGGGTAGCCCCGGGAAGGCCAGGAGAGGCGGAGGATCCAGGACGATTTCAGTGACTTGTGGATGTTTCAGGAAAAGTTATTGGTAGCTTGGACACGCGCCATCATCGTGGCCGTGGTCAAATTTTGACCACTACAATTATACAAATAGAACACAACAGCAAGTGATCTTTCTACATCACACAAATGAGGCATCTGAGTGAAAAGTTTCTCCTTTCTGTGATATAAAATTTGTTATGTATCTGCGCCACTTGGACACGTGTTTACATTTACATTGGATGCTGACTGAGGAGATATGTATCTAATATACATTTTTTTTCCATTGGTTGAGATTCTCATAACCTTGTTGGCAATCTATATTTTCTCTATGGTTATATCTTGATGCTGTATGCTTAAATATGCTACAAAGTACAAATCTTTGATGTTCTTAGGCATTTATAGTTGTGTATGTATGTAGGTTGATTCCCAATACCCCTTCTTTTCTCTTCATTGCCGTTCTGTGCTTCCTCACTCTGCTATCATCAGCCCTCGAGTTTGTGGATTGAAATTTTGGATACTTCAACAGCTAAGACATCTGAAATCCACTAGAAGGCATGGATGGGTAAAAAAACCCAGGAAGCTAGAAATCATAGGAAAAGATCAAGAAGCTGACTGCTTCGAAAGTGCATTATCCTCTGATGGGAAACCTGTTCAAGATGAGCAACTTCTGAACGGTTAGTTATATTACCAACCTACAAACAACTATGAGACATACCTTTTCTTATTATACTTCTTCCAATTATCCCCCAAGACTTGGATAAGCACTCTGTTCTTGTTGTTGCACTTTTCCGTTTGCTTTCTGTTTTTATTAGGACATTGTTGCAATCTGAGGATATGAACAGCAATGTATTTCTAGCTTTTAGATAAAAAAAGTTTACTTTAGCTCTCTAGCAGTTACAATTAATCTGGAGTTTCTTAGCATCCTTATTCATGAACTTTACTGGGTACACACTTTCATTTATTGAGTTAAAATTGTTACCTGAGGTCATGCAGTACATAAAAGCTGTAATTTTCTCCCATTTGAAATGTTTGTTAGATTATCTTCCTTTCAGTTCTACTAGATGATAGATGAGGAGATGGATGTATTATCCTATGCCTATAGTTTCTATGTTGAGTTCAGTGCTGCCAAGTGCATTATATATCATATCAAGGTCCTGGCACAACAACCCCAAATGGTTTTAAAAATAGCGAACCTGACACCTGAAGAAAAAGGAAGAAAGACCCAATCCTCAAAAGACCACAAAAGAAAATGGTAGAGGACAGCAGGGGAAAGACACTGATTAAGCATCTTTAAGGTTCAGTATCTGCAGTCAAGTGTCTTGGTGATATTTTTCCTAGCGGATTTTCAAATATTTATCATATTCTGAGGGATCCTTATGCTTCCAGGTGTATACTCATCTTTGGAGTTCAAAAATCACATTTCTCCTCCAAATTCTAAATTATGCGTCAATTCTTTGGGAGGTTGGCAACCTTTGGTTATTGTTATCATTACCATCGTCATCATCACCATTATGTTTTGGTCTATATCCATCTAGATTAATGACTATCTGATGCCATTTGGAAATTTGGCTTATATTATGCATCAGTATCTGATGCCATTTGTAAGTAAATCTTATGTCTTACCTATTCATCAACACTTTCCTCTAGTGGAATAATTCATCTAGACTATAAAAATCTCGTTATAGGTATCAGACCAATGATTTCTAGTATCATTATTATCAATATCAACAATACCATCCATATCGACAATGTTGGCCTGATATGAACTGATATATATATATATATATATATATATATATATATATATATATATATATATATATATATATATATATAGGTTAATATTGTTCAGGTACCTCAAAATGTGATACAATATTCCCGATATATATCAAAAGCAACCAATATTTGAAACCGTGATTTGAATGATTGTTCCATCTACGAGCTTAAACTGCAAGACCACAAATGTAGATCATGGAGCTTATTTTTACAGAGATGATATTTGGATACTTAGTGATTTTAGGTTTCCAATCGATAATAATTTTATTTATTTAGTTATTTTGTGGAACAAAGATCCTAGCCTGGCCTTAAACTTGGATCTCCCATAACCCAAAAGCACCCCCTTCTTTTTACTACTAGCCAGGCCTTTGTGGCATAATAATTTTAATCTTAAAAAATCTGATTGAACACTGATGTGTATTATGTTTGCTAGGATGGTGCTTTATTGTGCGGTGTGCTAATTCAGTTATATGCAAGGACTTTGACTATTTTCCTCGATCTCTGGAAAATTTTTTACTGAAAATAAAGTCGGACTTTGGAAGTCATCTTAAGCATTATTGTGTTAACTTGATAGAATGGTTATAAAATTCAATTTTGTGAAAAAATAATTTAGATGCTTGACTACAAATGGTCAAACTTACATACGTTAATGAAATTGATACCTCTACACTCTGCAGTGTCTTCATCTAAATAAAGCATCTTGGTTTTCTGTCTATCAACTATTTCTTTTTTGTTATGCAAGTGTAAGTAATCTTTGTTCCATGTGAATACAATTCTAATTATACCATGCCGGTGTTGCATGCTGGAACTTATTTGCTAAATTATTTCGTTTAGTGGACACATGCAGCATAGACTATAATTAGTATTGTTTAGTCTGACATGAGTGCAAGGCATTTCTTTCTCATCCTTTGGTACTGAGGAACTTGTATGCTAGCATATTTTTATTAGGCATGCTACTATCCATGAATTTTGATATGCAACTCCCTTGTTTCTGTATAAGGATTTAAGATATCTGCCTTCAACATTTTTGTCCCAATGTATCTCTGATGTCCACCAGATTATATGCTACATGCTGTTGATACTGGTGTTTGGTTTCTTATTTTATTATTCTTCATTTCTACGATATAATTGTTTCAGTTAGGTGCCTTTGTTCATAGAGGACATCCAGATTTTATTCTTCAAATAAATACGGAACATGCTTTTCTCTTTGTTGTCAGTTAATTTTTTGTTTTAATTTTTCGGAAAAGGTTTTGTGTATAGAAGACATAGCATTTCATTTTTCATATGATCATGGAACATATTTCTTCTTTTGCTGTCAGCTATTTTAATTTTTCTAAAGAAGGTTTTTATCAAGTATTATGCAGACTTAGCTGAAAAAACAACTCCAACAAATTCGCAATCTGCAGAAAGTTCTTCCTCGAGTCATCAAGCTACTGTTTCTATTGATCTTCACTCTCTCCAGGGACCTCCTTTATCTGCGGTAGTAAGAAGTTCCAGTGCATACAACAGTCCAGGTGGCAGAACACCCTCTCTTTGTATTGCCGTAATCGGAGCTACTGGTGAACTTGCAAGAAATAAGGTTTTTCCAGCATTATTTGCTTTGTATTACAGTGGCTATCTCCCAGAGGTATAACATCTTTTCCTTTGCCCTCAAGGTTCGATTTTCCTGATTTTGATTTGCTTTTTGTTTAGTATGCCCAACGCACCATGAGGGTTGTCAATATATTGTTCAGTATATGTAGTTTATATTTTCATATTTTTATGGATGATCTTTTCTACTAAGCATTCCTTTCCTAGGAGGTATTCTTGTTGTTTGGACATCATTTTGACTTGCATCAACTGGTTTGGCAGTTCAATATCATTTTAGTCAAAAGGAAAAGACGGCTAAGAAGCATGTTTCACAATCAAAAGCTGATTCGAGACTAGTTAATCAGTATTCATTAAATCTCATTGCTATGAGAGGAAGTGAGTTCCTCCATACAGAGTTAGAAGTGAATATCACATAATCTTCCCAGTTGAATACTGAGCATTTGAAGAGGGTCTGAGTATGAATATGGATAGAATAAGACAATATTTTAGAGGCAGGAGAAAAAGGGAAGCAGCCAACTGAGCTGGTCCCTTAAGTGTCTGCATAGGCTCCTAGGCCACACCTCAAGAATAGGAGGTGTTCTACAAAAATTCTACAAAAGTATGATTCATTCATTGAAAATTACGAGTTATAATATTTCTACATGGACTTTGCTGTATTCACATGTTCACTCTGTAGAAAATGAAAATAGTAGAAGAAGGGAAAGAAAGAAAGCTGAGAAAAAAATAGGGAGAGAGAAAGAAAGAAAGAAATGAACAAATAAAGAAGAAAACAGAAAACAGGGAAATAGAAAGAAAAAGAATGGATAAGGAAAGAAGAAAGAATTAAGAAATAAGAAGACCCTTGCAAGAAAAGAAAGGACAAGAAAAGAAAAATGTACACAATGTCCACTGGAGCTGGAAGTGGTTGCTGAGTCTTCAATGGAGGCGTTCACTGGTATTATGAACCAAGATGGTTTTCCAGTTGCTGTTGTTATTTGGCAACGTTGGTTTACTTCAGTAGTTCAGTTGTCAAGGAAAAATGGAATGTCACGTTAGAGATGGTTAGCTTAGGTGGATATTTTACATGTCTGAGAGTCCAGTTGCATATACTAATTGTGGTGTACAATTATGGGATAATGGGGACAAGATTGGACTTTGATAATTCCAACTGTACTGTCTTGGATGTACACTTCCTCTAACTTCTAAGAGAATGGGGTTTTTGAATTATCGCCTTCTTATATTGATTCAGTTGAGCAGTCCACACCCTAAACCACCCAGGCAGGCCGCCTAAGCGCCTAGGCTACCGCTTTTGAAACAGTGGATAGGTATGCTAGGGTAATTTTGAGGTGACTAGCAAGGGTAAGACCGAAAAAATGAGTGTAGTGCTGTGTAGTAGTGAGGTAACCGAACTAAGACGGCATCAGCTTGTATGAGAAACTGTCGACAAATGTTTGACCCAATTAGTGTCTAAGGTCAGGACTGAGGAAAGAGGGGAGGGAAACTGAAGACAAATGATTGCAAATTGTTTTTTTTTTTTTAATTTTTGACTTGTAGCCAATACCATTGTATACTTTGGATTACAACAACAACAACTAAGCCATTTGTCCCCAAGTATTTGGGGTAGGCTACATGAACCAAAAGAGAATTACGCCGGAGCGGGCACATGGATCAACTTTCTCCACGCATCCCTGTCGAGCACTATGCCTTCATTAAGACCTTTAGTCTCTATATCTTGTCGTATCACCTCCATTCATGTTTTCTTCGGTCTCCCCTGCGCTCTTTTAACTTGCCATAATTTGATACTCTCTACTCACCGGACTGGCACATATGTAGGTCTACGTCGCACATGATCAAACCATCGTATGCGGTTTTCTCTCATCTATGATAGTTTGGTCACGTGCGACGTAAACCTACAGATGCGCCAGTCCGGTGAGTAGAGAGTATCAAATTAGGGCAAGTTAAAAGAGCGCATGAGAGACCGAAGAAAATATGGATGGAGGTGATATGACAAGATATAGAGGCTAACGGTCTTAAAATTGTATACATTGGATTATTTAGTAAAAAGGATTCCGAAAGCTGATTCAGACAGGTAGGAGAAGGCGTTATGGTTATTGTTATGGGTTTCATTATATAAATAAAAGGAAAAACAGTATTAAAGCTGAGGTGTTTATAATATATCCTATTTCTGTAACATTCTAGGGTGATTGTAATGTCAGATCATAGCAAAGTAGTCAGTCTGTGTAGAAGTGCAACTACTTAATTTTGACAACTACCCTTCTGGAGATTATGACAAGATTTAGGGCTAGATTGGTTCTTATTTCAAGGAATTAAAACTGAAGTCCTTGACATAGAATAGTGAATGGATGCTGCAGTGTCAACACTTTAATATTCTGTATAGCTTGTGTTTAGATATGACATCTCATTCCAACATCTTCCTGCTGTAGGGGTTTTCTTTTTTATACCATGTGAAATATAGTTAAGAAGAATTTGGTCACTTTTTAAAATAAAATAAATATCAATTAGTTAGGGAGCATAAATGGTTTTATTGTTTCCTGGAACTGTCTCTAGTCAACTCTTTTATAGAACTTTTCACTTCCCTTACTCATTCTTATTTTGCAGAACGTGGGTATATTTGGATATTCTAGGAAGCAGTTGACAAATGAGGATCTAAGAACCACAATTGCTGCAACTTTGACTTGTCGTGTTGATCACCAGTATGTTCGTCTGGCACTTCATTTATCGGTTGCTTACTGATGGAATTTCGACATACTAAATTTCTTATAGAAAATTATGCTGAAACAAAGACACATGCTTCTCCAGTATCGTACATTTGATTTGTCCTGATGCAATTTTCCACTCCTTGATATTTCCGTCATAGCAGTAGGTTTTTGGAATATAGCAGTTGCATACTTGTATACTACTATAGCTCCTTGTCATTACACCAGAACCCCAGAGTAATAATGTTGAATTGATGTAATATAAGAAGTGTTATCTGACTAGAATAGCTTATATAAAATATAGGTTCTTGCCTCCCAACCATGATTGGTTAATGATTGATGGGACATTTAATCAAACCACACCTTTAAACAGGTGGAAAGGGAAGAAGGAACTCTTCTTTTTTGATCTGAAAGCTGCTATCGACTCTTTGCTGGGGGGCTTATGCAGATCAATGCTCTATGCTGGGTGATGGGTTGGATCAGTCGTGGTCTTATATCATGACTGCACCTTCCTTTTCTTCTCCAGAGCCTGGGGAGTGGCTTTGGGTAAAACTGGTTACTAACAGGCATGGTTAATTTGACAAATGAAACTTAAAGATACTTCCGCGGTTTACATTAATTCTTAAAATCATTTGATTAATTTGTATTCACACTTAATTCAATGGAAACTTCTATTTGGAACAACATTACGAGTTCTTCAAAACTTTCTGTTTCATTTGTTTAATTGCACACAATAAGAATGAACATCACATGTTTTATCAAGATTATGTCACTGTGCAGCGAAAACTGTGGGGACAAGTTGGATGCCTTTCTCAGCAGAACGTTCCATATCAATGGAGGACATGACAACAGAACTGGTATGAAAAAGCTAAATTCCCTGATGGAGGAGATCGAGGTAACATCCGAGATTACAGATATTTTGTTTTTTCAACCACATATCTAACTTTTGTGCCAGTTGATTAAAACCTCTGTTTCCATTCATATGGAGGGTTTGAGTTGTGTTAAGTTCTTGTAACTACTACTGCTCCCATTATGTTTCATAATGTGCAGCTAAACGCTTCACCTTATGCAGGGTGACCATGAAGCAAATAGGATATTTTACCTTTCTGTCCCTCAAGAAGCACTTCTTGATGTTGCGTTATCACTTGCTGACAATGCACAAACCAAAAGAGGCTGGAACAGGATTATAATTGAGAAACCATTTGGTTTCGATGCATTATCTTCATCTCAGTTGACTAGTTTTCTTCTATCCAAATTTGAAGAGAAGCAAATATATAGGTGCATAAATTCTCTGCACATCCCAGAGTAATTGTGTCAGTTTTGTTTAAGATAGGTTTAACTTATGTTATTTATTATAATTATTATGTTATTAATTATTATGACACTGCAATTCCAGTGGGTACTGCATACTGTATAGTGTATTAACATTTGGCACAAATGCTGGTTTCAGAATAGATCATCTTCTTGGGAAGGACCTAATTGAAAATCTCACTGTTTTGAGATTCTCTAATCTGGTTTTTGAGCCACTCTGGAGTCGAACTTACATACGAAGCGTACAGGTAGGATTTTTACTGTTAAATATTTTGTGTTGTATCCAAGCTTAATAAATTTCTTTTCATCCATTTTACTACTGCCTTTAATTATTAAACTGCATCTGTGTTGCAGCTCATCCTGTCAGAAGAGTGTGGTATAGAATCACGAGGAAGGTAATCATGGGGCAACCAATTTACAGCAATGTTGTTTATGTCTAACAAACGTACACACATATGTTGCTTGTAAAATAGGTAATTTTATTTACTATTAATTGCATTACTCATGACTGGTTTATAATACTTGAAGCTTACCTTTTGTAGTCTTCTTATAAGAATTTAATTCATATTTTGGGGGAAAATTAAAAGAACAAGATATGAATTACAAGAGGAGGCTAGTTAGTATGAAACGCTACCCCCATATTTTAATGAGGTTTCATGCATTGATGATCTTATATGATATGTTTACCTAATCAAACACCTGAACGATACTCATCGATCCTTGTGCACACTGAACTTGCCTAAGTTGCTCATTTTCTTATGTTCTGATATTTCTTATTCTGTTTGATAACAAGTGGAAACTGTTTTAACTTGTTTCTGATAGCTCTCATAATTTCGGCATTGTTTGAGATCAATCATAATATTCAATAGTTAAACTATTCCATTCTAGTGTAATATTATTTCTGAACAATGATTATGACCTATTGTTGGTTGCTTTGTGAGAAACCTCGTTTTGGTCCTTTACCAATAGTTTCCTATTGGAGAGTGGTTAACATCCATATCGGTTGCAGATACTTTGGTGGCTATGGGATTATCCGCGATGTAGTTCATAGTCACCTCTTGCAGACAATTGCATTATTTGCTATGGAACCACCTGTTAGTCTTGATGGAGAAGATATTCGGAACGAAAAAGTTTGTCTTTCATCTTCTTGTTTAAGTTGCTCCTTTCTACAGAACCATGCCAATTTTTGAATACAGCTGCTTGTTGAATTTTATGCAGGTTAAGGTACTCAGATCAATTCGACAATTGAAACTTGATGATGTAGTTCTTGGTCAGCATAAAGCCAGTTCAGAGAAGGTTGATACTTGTATGGACTCGTTGACACCAACATTCTTTGCTGCTGCTCTATACATTGACAATGCAAGATGGGATGGGGTTCCCTTTTTGATCAGAGCTGGAATGGGGCTTATCAAACACCGGTAGGATTACTAGCTCCGAATCACTTGTTCTATCCCTGCCAGGTGCTTGGTTTCTTAAATATTGTTTGGCATCATGAGTGAAACTGAAAAAGCAAATGACTGATTTGTTCTATTATTTCCCCATAACCTTTGGTTTGGGTCCTGTAACTCATCTATAATTTACGAAACTTAAAGAGCTAATATGGTATCAAAGAGCTATTTAAGTAGAACTGTGAGGTGGTGTATCCCATATGGACTTCTTTTTATGAGGCTTCGATATTTGCAGGTTCTTCTGGAAAATATCTTGCATCTAAACTCTATTGCAGTGTAGAGTGATTGTAAATATGAACATATGTTTATGTATTTAATCATTTGATTTAATCTGCACTCCTAGCCATTCTTTACCTGTATCCCATGTATGTTAGTCTTCATCTCCATTTTCTGACCAACTACTACGTTTGGCTGGCTGAACCATCCCCAACCAAACAGTATGGCACTGTCAGGACCCTGCCATTTCTGTTCCGAGCCCTCAATGCTATTTTTTTTTCTTCTACTTCCGACTGGGGTTTTGTTTCAATTTGACCCTTCTGTTTTGCTTGTATAAGGGCTTGGAGATGAATCATCTCTCTATAATACCTAATCTGGTCTCTTTCATCTTTCTAGACTTTTCATTACGCTCGGGAGATTTTGAAGGTTTTCTTGGTTGCATGAGCTTAGTTGTCTGGGAAATATGATATCACAGGCCAGCTAATTGATTTTCTTTTTAATCTCAGGACAGGCTCCTACATTTCCAATTGTTGCTTCAGCTATGTATTCAACATTGATTCTTCATAACGCATTGCTCAATCACTATTTCTAGCTGTCATGGCTTGGAGTCATGCTCCCCAGCCATTCCCGTTATGAAATAATGGAGTCTGCTATGCAGGCAAACATGGGAAGTAAGGAAATGTTATTGGGCCATGAAGATTAAGTCAGCATGAATATAACATATACAGAGCTAATAGCACCCTGCAAGATGCATGCCTAATAACTTCCTGTAATATGAAAGCTGAATTGGAAAATTTCTAGGTTTGTACCTGAATCAGGAATGGTGGTTATCTATGTAGCAGGTGTACTTTTATTATGAAGCCATACCCGTGTCGGACACGAATTCTTCTCTGGACACTTCTTGAAACTTATTCTTAATCATATACCTAAATTTTTAATTTAGAACATTCGCTGGGAACGTCTTAAACACATTCTACATTTTTCTTACACTTCTTTATTCACATTACATATTTGAGATATTTATTTACTTTTCTTTGTATTATCATGTACTTTAATTGAACAAAAAATACCATCAAACTATTAGCTTGTATAAAACTATGATAAGTTTAAATATGTTTCAATATAAGAAGTTAAGGTACATTGATCTATGTGTATAAACTTTTGGATGCAGAGACATAATTATGCATTTATATTTTTGCACTATTATTATTATTTATATGCATATTCTAGTGTCATGTCAATGTGCCAGTGTCCGACTTTTTAAGAAATTGCCGTGTTCTGTGTTCGCACTGTACTCGTGTCCCGTGTTTATGTCCATGCTTCTTAGGTGGTTATATATATATTTCATGAGATGAAGTTTGAGATCTGGGGATTGATATTGGTAAGGGTTTTTTCTCGTCGTTCATCTTCACTCAATTGCTGCGGGGTGGCTAGCGATCCTAACCATCTCGACTCCCATTGTGATACGGGGTATGATTGTGACAAGGGCTACTTTTTATTATTCATCTTCACGGTTAGGAGAGGAGGCGCACGAGACTTCATTCGATCTCAACTGCTGGGGTGGTTAGCGATTCTAATCATCTCGATTCCTGTTATAATCTGTTCTTCTCTCATGTGGAGCTACTACTATGGATTATCCATGGTAGCGAGTTATGTTTAGATTCGCGATAAGAAGTTCAATGGTTTCGCCGATGATCGAGTTTGTAGTTGTTTGATGGCGATCAAACCTGATATCCATCCAGGGTTTGGATCTACAGGGGGGTCGACTATTATCTTTTCTTTTATTTTTGCTCCAATCAGTAGATTGATTAGATCTACAACATGATTAATTTTGTTTCGATTAGTATATTTAGTTGATTTAGCTTTGTGAGTTAATGATCTATAAGAAACTGGATGTTTTATATTTCTTATATTCTCTTCCGAGTAGTAGATCTGGCGAGATGGATGGCGCTTCTTCAAAGCAGAGTCATGGAGCTATTTTTTTGGTGTGTTAATGATTATATGATGAGTTTTTTGAGTTCTGGTAAGTTATAAGAGTTGTATTGAGTGATTGATTTTCATTGAGAGAGTTATTAGAGAGACTGATTTCAATGTAATATTTATATTCCTCTTTTGATTAATGAAAATAATTTTACCGTTCAAATATATATACACACATATGGAGAGAGAGAGACTTGAGTACATGCAGAAGGATTCGAGCCCGAATCCTTCCCACTCAAACTCAATCTCACGACATTCAAATACAAGATCCACTCTGTTGAAGTTGATCTTTATTGTTTAAAGTAACTAAAATAAAAAATCAAGTATTTTGAATAGTTTTTGCCCATTCATCAAGTAGGCGCAAAATGAATGACCGAATAGGAAGTTGATTAGTTTAACGGTGTATAATATTTGAAACCTTAAAAAAAGTTGATATGTGGGGTTTTTTAAATGTTTAGATCATGATCAATGGTCAGATCGAGAATTTATATGTTAAAAGTCAATAGATCTAAGTAAAATATTATTTCGGCCGTTCATTTTGCTCCTATTTGATGGATGGGAAAAAAGTATTCAAAACACTTGGTTTTTGATTTTTAGTTAATTTAAACAATATAGATTAAATTCAACAGAGTGGATCTTGTATTTGAATGTCGTGGGATTGAGTTTGGTGCGACTCCTCCCGCATGTACTCAAGTTGTTCCCCCCCCCCCCCCAAAAAAAAAAAAAAACCTCCTCACACACAACACACACACAGGTTTGATGAAAATGATAGTAATGAAAATAGAGATGCATGCAATATGCATATGATTGCATTTGCGAAGGCAAAACACCAACTCAGTCAGTGGCCCTCATATATGCAATCATGGGATAGAGCAGTAAAAACCCAAAAGGACAGTGATTTCATTTTGGTTTGGGCGACAACACACAAGCTTCAACTGGTTGGTAGAAATACTCAATTATGTCGTATTATTCAACCATCAGCCTGAGCATCCAAACCTAAATTCTGCACTCTTAGATTTTCTTCTTATTCAGCAATACTTATTGTATTACTTACCCTGAGTTTCATGATGGACATCAAGTGTATAAATATGCAAATATTAACACTTTGTTTTGCTTCATATTTGATAACTATACCATATCGTATGGTGACCACTGACCAGTTACTCAGACTAATGCATAGATTTCCCTTGCATCCAAAAATGTAAGCATCTGCGACACTTCTCAGTTTATAGACTTGAAACCTCGAAAAAATAGTAGATTTATATCATGATCCTCATTCTTTGTGAGAATATTCTTTTGTTGCATTCTCAACAAATCAACTTTCTTGGTATTGAAATTTCTTTGTATCCCTCTGGAATAATATGTATTATGACATTTAAGCCAGTGTACTCTGATCAGAGATGCTCCTATTCCCATATTTTATCTTCTTCAGGTTATTCATGTTTCATCAAATTGTGGTTTATTCTAAGATAATTCTGGTTATTGGGAAACAAGGTAGTGTCTTTAGCAGAATTATGATTGTTTAACTACTTATATCCCTCTTTGATTCATTGCCCTTCACAAAATTGGGATTACTAGCACTGATGAAAAAGAACCACCCTGACTGTTACAAGATTGTAAACTTAAATTAATTTACAGTAGTTAGAGGTATCCACCATCTCGACTTGCATTTGAGCAGACAACTATTTCAATCATGTAATGTCTTTTCCAGACCCTGTTTTGAAAATGTTATCTTTTAAACAAATATTAATTCATTGTTAATATTCAGGGTGGAGATCCGCATCCAGTTTCGCCATGTTCCAGGCAATATCTATCATGAACGTATAGGTCACAACATTGCACTCTCCACCAATGAACTGATTCTTCGTGATCTGCCAGAAGAAGCCATTCTTATGAAGGTGAACAACAAGGTCCCTGGGCTTGGATTGCAGTTGGATGCGTCAGAACTTAACTTGCTTTACAAGGACAAGTACGCATTATTTCTCCTTCAGTCTAGCAACTTGTCACACATTTTCCTTTGGGACATGAAACTAAAGTTGAAAGTTATGGGGTAGCCATCCCCATGTTTGCACCTTTTTATTTTTTCAAAAAAAGATAAAATTTCTGGTCCATTATAACTGTATCTGGCAGTTATCTGTGTATCTCATGGAGACTCAGTTTCATATATTAGAGGGAGGGAGGGAGGGAGAGAGAGAGAGAGAGAGAGAGAGAGAGTTATTCATATATTATTGATTGTGGGCAATGCTCCAAATGTATGGGCATAACAATAGTCCTAATCAGAGTCTAATACTAATACTAATGCTAATATAATACTAATTATTATCTCCTAACACTCCCCTTCAAATTGGAGCATATACATCATACATGCCCAGTTTGTCACAAATAAAATCTACTCTTATTTTTTCTAGTGGTTTGGTAAGATCTTGCTAACTGGTCTCCTGAAGATAGATGCTTGGCCACAACGATTTTATCCAAAAGCTTCTTACGAACTATATGACAATCAATCTTCAATGTGTTTTGTTCTTTCATGGAACACATCATTTTTAACAATGTGTATTGCTGCCTTGTTATCACCATATAGTCTCATGGGACACTCTGGGGAAAAATCACTGTCAACAAATCTTTTCTCCAGATTATCTCTAATGTAACATTTGCCATTGCCGTATATTATGATTTTGCATTGAATCGATAGATCATATTCTGCTTCTTGCTTTTTCATGACACAAGATTTCTTACAAGAAAGACAGAATATTCTTTGGTTGACCTCCTATCAAAAGGACACCCTGCCCCGTCAGCATTCGAGAAACCTACTACTCGAGTGTGTCCATGATCTGAATAAAGAAGTCCTCTCCCCGGAGCTTTCTCCAAATATCTCAAAATTCTCATTACAGCCTGCAAGTGAGTAATCCTCAGTGCTAACTAAAACTGACTCACGACACTGACTGCGAATGTGATGTATGGTCTGGTCACCGTCAGGTTAGGTCAATTTTTTCTACCAATCTCTTTGTATTGTCCAACATCCTCAAGAAGCTCTCCCTGATATGGTAGCATTTTTATGTCCACATCCCTTGGAGAATCATTACTCCCGCATCTTAGCATCCCAACCTCCGAAAGCAAGTCAAGTATATATTTTCTCTGTGACAGAAAAATACCTTTTTTGGATCTGACCACCTCAATGCCTAAGAAGTACTTCAGGGATCTAAAACCTTTGGTGTAAATTGTAAAAGTGCTTCTGCAAGTACTTCTTCAGGCTATCAATACCCTTCGTGTCATCTCGTGTGATCACAATATCGACATACACAACTAGCATGATCCTCTTGTCATGTTTTATCCGCCAAAACACAGAGAGATCTTTTGCTACTCGATAGCGACCAAATTCCTAAATCACTAAAGTAAAGCACCCAAATCAGGCTCTCGGAGATTGTATCATACAGTAAAGTGACTTCTTCAACATGCAAACTTTCTGTGCACATTAAAGGACCTTGGGGTTCCATCCTAAAAAGGTTAATCTATTAGGTAGAGTGGCCCAAATCCTTATATATCCATCCCATGTCTAGTCGATGTGGGACTACTTATTCGATCCAAATTTCAACAATCTCTCTCGAACAAAGAGCTTACCTGCAAGTTCAACTTTCTTCACAATGGAAGACCAAATGCTCGATCGAGATCTAACTCTTCACTGCGTGGGGTAGATGATAAGGACATCACACCGCTTAGGGACGATTCGATCGCGTCTATTCAGGAATCGTCGTAATGCAATTCTTTGGTTTTAGTCTAGTTCTATTTTAGACTTATTTTAGGTTAATTAGCTGTTGTAGTAGGTACCTGACTAGATATTAACTGTGCAAGTAAATTAGTTTGAATTTGTGATCACTTGACTAGATTTGGAATTAACTATGTTAGCACGTGAATTTTGTCACTGTCTCTGCATCATATCTTCTTAATCACGTGTTAATTTACATAACTTAGCGCTGGTATTATTTATCATTGATCTAATTTCTGAGTTTTCCTGCATAACATACATATCACGTTAGAATAGTTTTCATTTAGGGTTAGCTAGGCACTTACATGCGTAATAGAAGTGGTAGAACTTTTTTTGTAGGAGAAATTTCTGCACCAATAGACCCTAGCTTTCATGATACATTTAACACAATCATTGATAAGATGGAAAAGATGGATCAATAACTACAAGAACTTAGAGATCAGGTTGATGTAAATTGTAGGAATTTAGCAACTTGACTTGATAGGCTAGAAACCAATCGTAGGAGAGCCATGGAGGAGGATAATTCACGAAATGGCAGTAGGTCACCCAGGCGAGAGAGCGCTCAACCCTGCAATGCAGCTGACGCTGATGCCCAGTATATCAAGAGCGTTAAAGTTAACGCTTCTTCCTTCAATTGGCGCTTGGACCCTCAAGTTTATAAAGACTAGCAGTTGGTTATAGACCGCTACTTTCGCTGGCATGACATGGCTGAGTCTAGAAAAATTTAATTGCCATGATGAAACTAACGGGACAAGCTGGACAATATTAGAAAACCTTGAGAGGATAATGAGGTACAAAAGAGAAGACCCAATGGAGACTTGGGAGGCATGAAAGAGAAGCTTATATTGAAGTACGTTTCACCATCATTCAGTCAGCAATTACTGGACAAGTGAAATAGATTGACTCAAGGGAACAAATCAGCCATCAGTCACATTGCTAAGTTTGATGAATATTTGAATTGGTGCGGAGCAATCGAGTTAGAGTCGCCCCAACAGACCCTATCTGGTTTAGGTCCGGTCTTAGGGATGATTACCGCCGGGAGCTCATCGCTCAAGGTATCACGACTCTAGAGAAGGCATATCAAGATAGTTATCGACTTAGATCAGTCTAGAGCATTCTATTTCACTGAACTGATTTTAGGGATAACTCTAAGACCATCACTACTAGCAAGCCAAGTTTTAGTCGATCTTTTCCTGCTCCGAGCAAATCTACCTCTAGTTCATCTAGCGTCAAACCAGTAGGTTCTTCTAGTGCGAAATCGACCAACCCTGGAAGGAGAACGGTTAGTGAACCGACAAAGGTCAACCTGTGGACCTAATGCTATAGATGTCAAGGGTATGGACACCTTGCTAGTCAGTGCCCGAATCAAACCAAAATCCTCTTAGTGAAAGTTCTCATCGAAGATATAAAAGAAGAGGATGACGTAAAAGAGGCCGTGCACCAGCAGGATAATGACTCGAAATCCTCTACCGAGGACTGTGAATTCAATTGCTGCATTAGAACTGTGGATGTGATGAATCTAACTCCGAGTGTAGACAGAACTCGATTAGGAGTAGTTAGGTGCACTTTATCGCAGCGCGAGCAAGTGAACGATTGTAGAACTGGCATATTCAAAAATTGGGAACAAAAGATGCAGGGTGACAGTGGATAACGACAGTTGCATCAAAGCTGTTGCGTCGAAATTAATCACCACCCTAGGGATAAAACCAGTAAGGCATCCGAAGACAAGGTTACGTGGATCAACGCCACATCTATAGACGTGCAGGAGAGGTGTCAAATTCCCATCTAGTTGCCACATACACAGATAACATGTGGTGTGATATTGATATATTCTCCCTATGGATGTTAGTCATATCATTTTGGGACGACCATGGTTGTTCGACTTAAACATGACCATTTATGGACGTATCAACCAATGCTCGTTGACTCATAACGACAAGGTGAAACTAATGCCGAATCAATCTAAACCATCAACCCTAAAAAGAAAGTTAATAAGGGTAAAAGTGATTGCATCGGCTCCTGAAAAGAAGAGTGATAAGGGCAAAGATAAGATGATGATGAACTTGATTAGCTACAATCAAATTGAAAGGAGCTTGAATGAAGGATTGAAGTGCTATGCACTTGTGGCTAGAGAAGCTGAGCCAGAGACCGAGACGCAGATCTCAGGACATATTAAACATACTGGAAGAGTTTTTCGAAGTTTTTCCAAAAGATCTGCCAGGTGAGTTGTCTCCAATGCGAAACATTCGACATGTCATTGACTAAGTCTCAGGAGCAACCCTACCAAACTTGCCCCATTACAGAATGAACCCTGTTGAGCACGCAGAGTTACAATGACAGGTAGAAAAGTTACTTGACAAGGGGTTCATCAAAGAAAGTTTGAGCCCGTGCACAGTCCCACACTTTTGACGCTGAAGAAGGATGGCACATGGCATATTGCGTGGATAGTCGCGCAATCAACAAGATAACTGTCAAGTATCGTTTTCTCATTTCCCGTCTTGATGATATGTTGAATCTGATATCAGGTGCTACCATCTTCTCTAAAATTGACCTAAAGAGTGGATATCACTAAATTAGAATTCGACCAGGGGATGCATGGAAAACTGCCTTTAAAATCAAAGATGGGCTTTTTGAATAATTGATTATGCTCTTTGGGCTGTCCAATTCTCCTAGAAAATTTATGAGAGCGATGACTCAGTTCTTCCGGTCATTTATCGGTAAATTCGTAGTGTACTTTGACAATAAACTGATTTACAGCTGAACTCAGGAGCAACACATGGACCATCTAAAGCAAATTTTTCGGACGCTCCAAGCTGAGAAGTTTTATAAAAACCCAAAGAAGTGTGCCTTTTGTACAGACATGGTTATCTTCCTAAGATTTGTTGTTTTATCTGAGGGAGTTTCTGCGGATCCTGAGAAGGTGAAAGCAATCACTGAGTGGTCACAACCCGAACAATTAGGGAAATCTGAAGTTTTCATGGGTTAACCACTTTCTACTGACGGTTTATAAAAAATTTTAGCGCTATTATGACACTGATAACTGTCTGTTTAAAGAGGGATTTCAGTGGACTCCTGCCGCCACCAAGACTTTTTCTGAAATTAAAAGGATGATGACCGAAGCCCCTGTTATGCGTCTCCCAGATTTTTCGAAGGTGTTTGAAGTAACATGTGACGCATCGGGGCTAGCGATAGGTGGTGTGTTGAGTCAAGAAAACCACCCATTTGCCTATTTTAGCGAGAAATTAAATGGCATTTGCAGCGTTACTTCATATATGACAGAATTCTATGCGGTTGTGCAAGCGTCTTGTTATTGGAGACATTACCTGCTACCACAGGAGTTTGTGCTGTATTCGGATCATGAGACGCTGAAATGTCTCAACTCTCAAAAGAGGCTAAATGCGCGACACAACAAGTGGGTAGAATTCCTTCAAGACTACATATTTGTCCTCAGGCACAAGGCAAGAGTTGAGAACAAGGTCGCTGATGCGTTCAGCTAGCGTGTAATGATTTTGGTAACTATGAGCACAGAAGTGACTGTGTTCGAGAGATTGAGGGAGGAATATAAATCATGCCCCGATTTTGGGGAAATTTATGTCATGTTAAGGGACAACTTTGTTCGAGAGATGGACAACTTTTTGTTACAAGACGGCTATCTATTCAGGTTCCATAAGCTATGTATTTCTCGTACAACCCTCAAGGATTTTCTCTCTTAGGAAATACATGCGAGAGGTCTGGCTGGACATTTCGGCCAGAACAAGACGATTGAGGCTGTCGAACACAGATTCTACTGGCCGAGCTTGAAGAAACATGTTGCTAAGATCGTTGGCCAATGTTGCGCGTGTCAACTCATCAAACAACAAAACAGATTGCCAGACCTTGCACTCTCCCTGTGCCCAGTTGCCCCTGACAAGACGTGAGCTTAGATTTTATACTAGGATTGCTAAAAACACAGGAAAAACATGATTCTATCTTAGTAGTTGACAGATTCTCTAAAATGGCTCAGTTCTTCCCGTGCTCTAAGACGTCCGATGCGTCATGAGTAGCTGTCATTTTCTTTGATAATGTCGTCAAGTTGCATGGGTTGTCCAAAATTATGATGTCCGATAGGGACGTTAAGTTCATTTGCTACTTCTGGCAGATACTTCGGCACAAGATGGGCACCAAACTGAAATTTTCGACAACATTTCATTCACAAACGGATAGCCAAACCGAGGTGGTTAATAGAACATTAAGCAATCTCCTTGGGTATCTCGCGTTGGGGAAAATATGAATACTAGGGATCTCATTTTGCTTATGGTCGAATTTGCATACAGTGGTTCTGTCAATAGGACTATAGGTCAGTCCATTTGAAATAATAACTGGCTTTAAACCTAAGCAGTCGATTGATTTAATTTCCATGGCTCATCATCATTCTAGGATATCAGACTCTGCATCAATATTTGCATCTCATATACGTGCACTACATAAGGAGATCAAAGAGAAGATAATGAAAAATAATGCTAATTATAAAACTTCTGTAGATTTACATCGTAGATTAAGGACATTAATGTCTATGTGATGGTCCACATGAGATATGAGCGGTTTCCTCCGGGAACGGTGAAGAAATTACACGCGCGAAGTGCATGACCATTCCGATTCATCAAGAAGATCAATTCAAATGCTTATGTTGTGGATCTCCTGCCGGACTTTGGTATCAGTTGCACTTTTAATGTTGAGAACTTGATTCTATATAGAGGTACTTTTGATATCTCTTCTGATCCATTCATGAATAAGCATACCCAAGACATTCTTTCTGAGAGCCCTCCATTACCTCCACTTCCTTCAAAATTATCCTATGCAGTAGAAAATATACATTCTATCTTGGATGATCAGATATTCTCTACTAGAGACGGAGAAACGCTACCCTATCTCATGAAGTGAAAAGAAATATCTGATTCATAAAACTCTTAGATTACTGAGGAGGACTTCTGACAGCTTGACTCCGACTTAGTGGAGTGCTATCACAGCCAACAACTTTTCACCACATACTCGACATAGTCGAGTTCTTCTCATCCGGAGGGAATTGACGAGGACATTACACTGCTTATAGGACGATTTGATTCAGCCTATTTTAGGAAGCGATGTAATGCAGTTCTTTGATTTTAATTTAGTTTTTGTTTAGACTTATTTTGTATTAATTAGATGTTGTAATAGGTGTTTCTTACATGTGAGCGTTTAGTACCACTTCGGCTATTTCGTAGAAGTACTTTCTTGTAAAGCCTATAAAAGGCTCTCTATACTTCTCTTTTAAATCATTGAATGATTAGAGATTATTCTCAAATATTACAGCTAATTTCTTGAGTTCATTTTGTTCCCTGAGGTTTGGGTGAGAAGCCTGGGCAAGGGGCGAAAACCCGAATTCTATCTTGTTTCTCAATTTTAAATTTTAAAACCCTAATTTTGATTTGAAGGTGATTGTGATTCAGGTTATATTACATCAGCAGATCACGTCTTATGTGAAACACCAATTGTAGCCAGCCACTCTACACCACGTGGGTGACGGCACACCCATTGCAAAAGAGCACCACTGTCAAATATCTCGCGAGCCCAACAATCACACAAGTGATTTTTTTTCCAAATTATTTTACAAGAGTTCACTACTGCGTCTTCTTGCTCCAATAATATCAAACATCACCCCTACACACGATTAAGTTCGGGCCATGGCTTTGATACCTTGTTAAGATTGAGAGAGAGAGAGTTATTTATGTATTATAGATTGTGGGCAATGCTCCAAGTATATAGGCATAACAATAGAGTCCTAATCAGATACAAAATCCTAATCAGAATCTAATACTAATACTAGCATAATATTAATTATATCTCCTAGCAACATTCATAGCAACTGTCTATGATACGCAGGTATGTGGAAAACAGGATTATCTCCATGAGCTTGATACCTTGTATCTGCAGATATCTGCGTGAATAGATGAATAAGTTTTTGAGCCCGCAATTAGCTCAGTGTACTATTATATCATTTTCTTGCAGTTTGTGATGGTAGTCGTCTGCTACGTCACACATTTCTACATTTGCTAATTTGTGTTCCATCAACCTATCTGTATTTGATACAGACATAGAGTCATTATTTCCGAGGACAATGAGCCATTACTATATTTATGTGACGGTGATGCAAAATACAAAAATATTGGAATAAAAGCTGAATACTTTGGACAAACTGAGAATAACATCAGTATCAGGGTGAAAGCTTTCCCTTCAGTCATTTTGTCTCCAAAACAGCGAGTAAATGTTTTTTCTCCTTTGCAGGTATGATGCAGAAATTCCGGATTCGTATGAGCATCTTCTGTTGGACGTGATTGATGGTGACAATCATCTCTTCATAAGGAGCGATGAACTGGCTGCGGCATGGAATATTCTCACCCCAGTCTTCCGGGAGATCGATGAGAATAAGATAATTCCCGAACTATATGAGTTTGGAGGAAGAGGGCCTGTTGGCGCATACTATCTAGATGCAAAACATGGTGTTCGATGGGCGGATGATTAAGGATTGAACAACTTTTTGTTGTGGAGTATTGATCAGCTTAACATCCTGGAGACGGAAGCGAGAGCATTTAACATCCAGATATTGAGATGTTTCCTGTAATTTTGTATCATTTATCTGTTTCTTTTCTTCCTATGTGATATTGGCTCCATATTCCAATATTGCTTGTTGCTTTTAATCTTACCGCAAATAAATCAGTGGGAGCCTTTTGTAAGTTGTGACATTTGGAAAATGTTGATCCGTATAAATTACAGCAAGCAGTATGTTGCTAATAATTGCATTGTTATTGAATCGTGCATTTTTAATCATTTAGAATTATTAAATGGCTATATTAAAGATAGCAATCCGTGGACATTATGTGAGTTTTGAAAGTTTATTTAGGACTGAGAGTAAGCAGATAAAGTTTACATATTAATTGAACTTATTGCTAGATTGGAAATATTGATTTTTTTTTTTTTTTGGAAGAAAATACAGTGAATATATTTGTACCAAAGGAAAATGATTATTTTGTAGCGAGTGTTTCCTTGGAAATACTTCAGCTCGCTATGCAATTAATAGATGTCACTTAAATAGACTTGGATATTGTCATACTTTGAAGATAGCACCCCTCCTCCTCCTCGAAATTTTATATTTAACCCCTCAAATGAGAACAGAAAGAGGTTTGGTGTGCGACAAGGAATTATGTTATCATCTTACTAGTAGTCATATGACTCAAACTTCTCACAACCTATCTCCATTACTTTTCTCTAGGTGAAAAAATAGATATTTTTTATGTAAAAGCATATAGTTCTAAAAACTCTATTTTTTTCTCTAGTGTTTAAAGTAGACGTGTCATAAAAAAGATGGATAATTTTTATAGAAATTAAATGGACTATTTTTAGTGAACTCCAACTAGACTCAAGTGCAAGCTGTTTTTAGATTCACACATTTTCTAATATCAAGTTGCTAATGTTTATGTAATGAAATCAAGTAGAAGGGTGAACTTGAAAAATAAGGCTGAGGGAGGCCACATCATATACAAATCTACAAATATCAGGCGGCGGAGATCATTTTCCAATATTAAATAGATATTATTTTAGAGGAGGGATATTATTTGCAAAATGTGTACTATAAAAAGTGTGTTATCTGCAATTTTCCTTGTTACAATTTTCAAGACTTTGGTAACAAATAAATTACTGCCAGCTTAACAATCCTATTCTCAAACATTGCTCATTTTAGGGTTTTCCCAACCTTTTTTTTATTGAAAAAATTTTCAAACGAAGAGGAGAAGACGGAGATGCCGTCACTTCAAACAGCGCTGCCACCAGAGTTCGCAAACAACACGATCAGAGTGAGAAAATTCATTCCGCTCTCATCTCATAATTTTTCTTACCAGTTTTTTTAAATTCCCTCAAAATTGTATGATCTGACGATGATTGCTTTTCTTTCACAGTTGTATCGCGAGTGCTTGCGAGGGCTCAATACATTGGGCATCAGGTGATTTTATTTTTTTCACTCTTTTTGACTCAAGTGATCAAATGGATTTCTTGTTTCTTGCCTTAATTTCGTACAAAATAAGAAACTAGGGTGATTTTATTTGGAGATGTGCATTGCTTGTGCAAGTGTCTGAAGATTAAAAACATTTGAGAATTGAGATGTAGCCTTCAAAATTCTCTTCAATACTTGTATGAAATGTATCAGCACAAACCCTCGAGCTTAGTGACGAATGAAAAAATGTGATCTTTTTTTCTTTTCTTAACATCATTTGAATCAACGGCTCTGGGATATTATTGTTGGGAATATGAAGAATATATGTGAATCTTTGAATTGAATTACGGCAAGATCTGTTGATCGAATCAATTGGATGATGGTTGGAGTGTGTTCTCCTTCCATTGGGGATGAACGTGGTATATTCACATGTTCAATTCCGACTTCGAATGAATGAGATATTCAAATCTAAAGATTGCCTAATTCAAAATCAAAATTGGACTAAAGGTAGCTAAAGACATTTAGTCTCACATTGGCTATGGGATGGAAGTTTGAAGTGTTTAAATAGTGAAAAATGGGAACAAAGGGCGTGCCCTTTGGATACTTGGAGTTTTCGCGCGCGATTGGGAGGAAACCATGCCCGCACATGCGCAAGCGCGCCGCCGCTGGCGGCGGCGGGTGTGCGGGCGGCAGGCGCCGGCGCCGGTGCCGGGCTCGGGCTCGGGACGGGTTCGGGTTCCCTACCGGCCTGGTTCTTTTTGATCCGGGTCTCAAGGGTATGGGTTACGCGGAGCATACCCACTCCGCTATCCGAATCTGAAACGAACCGTTGCAACGGTTCAGACCGAACCGTTGCAACTGTTGGTTGGGTTCGGACCGAAATGCCCCTCCCGTAGCGCTATAAATAGCGCTCCGATTCTCTCAATTAAGACACACCAAACCAAAATTTGAGTTCTGAAGGAGATCCTCTCTCTCTCTCTCTCAGTTTTGAAGTGACTTCCAAACAGGAAGTGAGAAATCTGCAACTCGGTTTTCAAAGCAAGTGGGAATTCTGCAACTCAGATTCCGAAGCAACTTTCAAGAGATTCTGCAAAATTCGTTCTGAAAGAGGGCTCAAAAAATTCAACAGATTCTTTAATAGAATTGTTCTCTGAATCTGGGACTTCTAAGGAAAAATATTCTTCTACCTTCCTTCTTCCTCTACAGTGGATGCTCCTCCAAAGTAAAGGCAAATATTCTTCCGAAATTTGTCTTAGTCCCACTGCTTCAATAATCCTGTGAAGGTACTGGTTAACTACGGTTCGACCGTACGGTGATTTGGTAGTGCTATCCAAATACTGTGAAAGAGTGTTGTATCTTGGGAGACCAGCATCCAGTAACCCGTTAGCACCGGTGCGGGGAACGTAATTGTTTTAAGATTGTTAGTTTCTGGGATCAATCTGACAACTAATCAAGATCACTGAAATATCACCGATCTAATTGGCCAGGTCGGTTAATATCAGGTGAGAGGTTTTCCGTTCAATAGAACGTTCCTTAATTAAAGAACCACCTTTCAATTACCTTCCTTGGTTAAACACCAATTAGACTGGTATAAGTCAGTCTCAATATACTGATATTCAGTATATCCCCTGTATAAAGAAATTAATTCACTTATACAGTACTTGGAGTTTCTCCACGATAGTAGCAACCTGAAAGGTTTCAGGTAGAATCATACCTTCGGCTTCTATCTCGTGCAAGATAAGTTAGAACTCTTACACCTGACTGATTATAGTCTTGTTATCCACCATTTTGTACTTCAGAAATCGTCCTACGACGAACTTCTTGGTACCAACATCCTCAGTCTTGTACTTCTTATCAAGACTGGCCCATAACTTCTTTGCCGTTGTGATAGGACTGTGACATTGTAAAGAGAGTCATCCAGTCCATTTAAAATATAGTTTCGGTAAAGGAAGTCACCTTGAGCCCATGCATCGACTGCAAGGACTGAGTCCCGATCAGTTCCGGGTTCTGGTGGATCTTCTTGCAGGAATTTGGCCAGATGCAGAGTGGTCAAGTAGAAGAACATATTCTGTTGCTACCTCTTGAATTCTGTGCCATCAAAATTTCCTGGCTTCTCCGGCTTCGGGTTAAGAAGTGGAGTAGAGTAGTCTACTCTTAATAGAATGATCACCTATGTGAGTATAGAGTTGGGTCGGCTCTTTGGGAATTTTTATGGAGGCTGTTATTCCCTAAAGATACTCTCTGAAATCAAGAATGTCCAGGGCCAAAATGGACACAACCGAGAACCAAAGTTGATTTGGAAAGTCACTGTGTGAAGCTTGTTGACTTGGCTTACACTAACGGCTAACAGTTCAAGACCTAGTTCACTGATTAGTCAGTAAGTCCGATAAAGCTTTCGCTATGGAAGGTTCAAGACCTAGTTCACCTATCCTGATGCAGTCTCTTTTCTAAAGTATCTTTCACAATAGAGTCAGTCTCTTTGTGTGTCAATTCCTTAATTCTCCATTCATTGTGGGGGATTGTTAGGAATATGAAGAATATATGTGAATCTTTGAATTGAATTACGGCAAGATCCGTTGATCGAATCAATTGGATGATGGTTGGAGTGTGTTCTCCTTCCATTGGGGATGAACGTGGTATATTCACATGTTCAATTCTGACTTCGAATGAATGAGATATTCAAGTCTAAAGATTGCCTAATTCAAAGCCAAAATGGGACTAAAGGTAGCTAAAGGCATTTAGTCCCACATTGGCCATGGGATGGAAGTTTGAAGTGTTTAAATAGAGAAAAATGGGAACAAAAGGCGTGCCCTTTGGGTACTTGGAGTTTTCGCGCGCGATTGGGAGGAAACCATGCCCGCACATGCGCACGCGCGTGCCGCCGGCGCCGACGCCGGGCCCGGGTCTGGGTCTGGGTTCGGGTTCCCTACCCGGCCTGTTCTTTTTGATCCGGGTCTCACGGGTATGGGTTACACGGAGCATACCCGCTCCGCTATCTGGATCCGAACCGCCCCGCGCAACGGCTGTCTGTAAATCGTCGCGGCAGTTGGGTGGTTGGACAGTTGCTGCGGTTGAAACGAACTGTTGCAACTGTTCAGACCGAACCGTTGCAACTGTTGGTTGGGTTCGGACCGAAATTCCCCTCCCGGAGCGCTATAAATAGCGCTTCGATTCTCTCAATTAAGACACCAGACCAAAATCTGAGTTCTGAAGGAGATCCTCTCTCTCTCAGTCTTGAAGTGACTTCCAAACAAGAAGTGGAAAATCTGCAACTCAGTTTCCAAAGCAAGTGAGAATTCTGCAACTCAGATTCCGAAGCAACTTCCAAGAGATTCTGTAAAATTCGTTCTGAAAGAGGGCTCAGAAAATTCAACAGATTTTTTAATAGAATTGTTGTCTGAATCTGGGACTTCCAAAGAAGAATATTCTTCTACCTTCATTCTTCCTCTACAGTGGGTGCTCCTCCAAAGTAAAGGCAAATAATCTCCCGAAATTTGTTTTAGTCCCGCTGCTTCAATAATCCTGTGAAGGTACTGGTTAATTACGGTTCGACCGTACGGTGATTTGGTAGTGTTATCCAAATACCGTGAAGGAGTGTTGTATCTTGAGAGACCAGCGTCCAGTAACCCGTTAGCACCGGTGCGGGGGACGTAATTGTCTTAAGATTGTTAGT
Source organism: Agave tequilana (assembly GCA_038442645.1). Taxonomy (NCBI): domain Eukaryota; kingdom Viridiplantae; phylum Streptophyta; class Magnoliopsida; order Asparagales; family Asparagaceae; genus Agave; species Agave tequilana. Next base: position 76,785 of record JAVJIF010026497.1, read on the forward strand.
TTCTGGGATCAATCTGACAACTAATTAAGATCACTGAAATATCACCGATCTAATTGGCCAGGTCGGTTAATATCAGGTGGGAGGTTTTTCGTTCAATAGAACGTTCCTTAATTAAAGAACCACCTTTCAATTGCCTTCCTTGGTTAAACACCAATTAGACTGGTATAAGTCAGTCTCAATATACTGATATTCATTATATCCCCTGTATAAAGAAATTAATTCACTTATACAGTACTTGGAGTGAGATTCGCTTAAGCGTACCTCACTCCAAGTACTGTATAAGTGAATTAATTTTTTTATACAGGGATATACTGAATATCAGTATATTGAGACTGACTTATACTAGTCTAATTGGTGTTTAACCAAGGAAGGCAATTGAAAGGTGATTCTTTAATTAAGGAACGTTCTATTGAACGGAAAACCTCCCACCTGATATTAACCGACCTGGCCAATTAGATCGGTGATATTTCAGTGATCTTGATTAGTTGTCAGATTGATCCCAGAAAGTAACAATTATTAGTCCTTATATTGATTAACACATGTCCTGTTATGTGCAAACACTGTATACTCGTGGTATAATTGAACCCATGCATGAGATTGCGAGTTTATAAGTACAGATGATGATGATGGTAGAAAGGAAATTTGTTGATGTGAAGATCTTTCTTACTAGCCAGTGTCGCACCTTTGAATGATTGGCACCTCAAAGGTCTCATTTTTGGAGTGATGTAGTCATCATCCACGACTTTTAAATTTCACGCTGAACCCGATGTCAGTCATGCACAACCTCATCATGAGGGTTTCACAAGTTAAACAACTCAAACAGCGTGACTGTCGGGTCTTTAGATAAACAATGCTGCATTAGTTTTCCTCCAATCCAAAGTTTTACTGAAAAAGTTTTGGGCTTATCCATAAGATATTTGGGAGGGCCTCGACCTGCTTCAGGAGCCGGGTTTTGATGTTTTGTTTTGTTTCTAGATGATTACCCTCATAATACTTTGATTCATTTTTAAATCCAGATTTGAAGCTATTGATGTGTTTAAGATCTTCCAATGCATGGAAACTCATTTGATTAAGGGATTCAGCCCTCAGATGCGGGAGTTTGGCTGAATTTTCTCTGTAGATCTGTTTCTTATCTACAAGATACTGTTTGCTTTATCTTGACCTTAATATGAAACACAAACACTGCAAAGTGAGTTCCTTGTCTGTATTAGTCACTTCGACAGTTGCACGGCACTTCCCGATATGTAATGGAGAGCCGTATCAAACAGACCCATGTCATTAGAGAAGCCAAAAAATGTGTGTCAAAGCTATCAGCTTTATAAAAATACTAAAAGTTGTGTGGGCATTTTGAAACCATATGGTTCTTAAACACATAAAAGAACATCCTTTGACATGATTCATTTTAGCAGAGTCTACTTGCAAGCATGTAAGGGGCATCATAAGCTCATCGGCTATGTATTAGATTGGACTTTTAAATTTCTCTATTTGTTTCATTGTTGCGCCCTTCGGAGGAATTCCAATAACGACACACCAATCACCAAGATCAACATTCCAACGCAGAGTCAATCACGAACCAATTAGTGCGAACACAAATACAAAAGAGAAAGTGAGATCAAATGATTTAACGAGAATCGACAACTTACCTATGTCCTCGAGGCAAAAGAGAGAATATCTTATTCAACAACAGAGTTATAAGAGTTATAATGATGATCCGAAAATCTAACTAGAGAAACTACACACTAGGTCATAAAAATCTCACAAACAAACTAACCCTAGAACTCTCAATACAGTTCACTTCTCAAGGTGCAACAACTGATGGGGACAATACCCCTCAACATATAGCCAGACAATTTACAAAGAAAAGAAAACCAAAAACTTTGAAATCGGATCAAAAACGAAGTCAGAATCCAAATAGGAGATCAGGTAGCACCGACGTGCGATCGACCACTAGTTGTGCAGGCTCAAACACTGCGCTCCGATTGGTCAACTGGGCGGTCGACCGCTAGTTGTGCAGCGTCAAAATTTTCATTCTGGATGGTCGACTGACATCACTTGTCTCCTCTGTTGTGCATGTCCGTCGACCGACCCAACTCCTTTCTTCTGAACACTTGTTCACGGCGGTCGATCGGGTGGTCGATCGACCCGTGCCTCTACGTGAACTCCATGCTGTTATTAGCCATGTCCTTTTCCACTGAGCTTCAAAGCTTCTCTGAACTATCCAATGAGTTAAAAAACTATATCAAACAGTTTTAGATCTTCTCCATAACTCTCCACCTCGGTAAAGATTTATCAAATCTGAGCCGAACTCAATGAATCAACTAATTTCGACTCATCCAACCGACTATGCCATTATGGCTGCCTACGTACCCCTGTCCAAGGGATTAAGCTACACATAGTTTATCCAAACGAGCTCCACTGAGCTTTACTAACTGGAACTTATTTTGCAGCAACGAACTCAAACGATTGAGTTATATGAACCTCACCATCTCGATCGCTATGGAGAACAACGATCTTCAACTTTAGTTGATCTTAACTTGAGATTCACGCTTCTTCACCCACTTTCGTGGATTCAATTTGGTTCCTATGGTTGCAAACAATTCAACTGTTTAGCATCCAACACGGCTACACGATCACCAGCCGGTGTCACATTTGATGAGATTCAAACTAATACTGAACAACTGGAGATGGTGGAGTAGTATCAACCTCCACCCGTTGCGATACATCTTTGGTGTTCATCCTCTCCACCTGCTGAGAGGTATACTTCAACAATGAAGCCTCATCAAATATAACATGCCTACTCAACACGATCTTTTTGTTTTCAGAGTCCCCATAACTTGTAGCCTTTCAAGTTCCTTTTGACTCCCAAAAACACAAATTTTTTGCTCGCGGATTCAACTTGTCATCTTTGACACTGAAGTAGGCCGGACATCCAAATACTCACAGCAAACTATAGTCTTGAGCAGCTCTACCTGACCAACTATTCAATGGAGTTTTACCTCCTATCGCAGTTGACGACAAACAATTTATGAGATGACTAACATACACCAATAACTTAGCTCAAAATGATTTATCTAATGATGCATTAGACAATAAATACCGAACCTTCTCCAACAAGGAACGGTTCATCTCCTTAGCCACCCCATATTTTTCAACTGTGAAATGAATACAAATACTATTGTTTTAGCCAAATCGCATGAATGATTCTTGCATTCCCCAATATGATCAAATTGGAGCACTTTGATCTTTCTGTCAGTCTGTTTCTCCATTAATTTTTTTCACTTCACGAACAAATTTAGGACTTTAGACCTCTATGAAAGCAGACTAGAAGCCAAGAAAGCTGGTGATGAGCCTATGACATTTATTTATTTTTGTCTCATAAGATATACCCAACAACGCCTAGATGAACCATCAACAAAAGAGATAGTACCGATGGCCTACAAGCGATGCAGTCTTGGTAGGACCCAAACATCAACGTGAATATAACCAAGAAGACCTTCTGAGCAGTGAATAACGGTGTCAAATTTCACGGTTCGTCTTCTTGTCTAGAACACAATGTTCACCAAATTTCAAATTACAGGTCAATATACCTTTTAATTATTTTTTATTTAATCAACTCGTGCAAATAATCCAATCCAATATGTCCAAGTCTCATCTGCCATAACCTGATAGAATCACCTTTCAAATTTTCTGAAGCTGACAAATTTTCAGTAACTGCACTACCTTTTAAGTAGTATAAGTTGTTGCATCGAATGTCCTTGAGAACCACCAACGAGCCACTGGACATCTTGAGAACGCTTTCTCCAAGAGTCCTCCTAAGTATCTGTGCCTACAAATCTTCAACTGAGATAATGTTCTTCATCAATGGAGGAACATATCTCACATCTTTCAACTCTCTTACCATCCTATCAAATAACTTGATGCGAGCTGTATATATCCCTTCAATCTGACATGTGTGACCGTCGTCGAACGACACCAAGCCTCTATCTAGTTTTTAAAACCAGCAAACCACTACGCTTGAGACAAACATGATAGGTAGTACTCGTATCCAAAATCTACTCAGATTCCTTTGAACAACAAACTGTAAGAGTAACAGAAAGAAAACCTTGAAGAGCCTGAATCGGTACCATCATCCGTCTGTGCGAAATTGCCTCTGATTTCTGTCCCTTCTCCTTGAGTCTTGGACAATGAACCTTTCAATGTCCTTTCTTATAGAAACCACATTGGTTCTTTCTCAATTTGCGATTAACAGTTGTGGACTTATCAATATCTCTTTTGCCCTTCCGATGATTAGAACCCATTCCTCTTGCAGTCAATACTTTTGCTTTTGTGCTACTGGAAAAAGATTCCTTGTTCTTCCTCCTCATATCGTAATTCACAAGAGCAGCTGAGACATTATTGGAGCTAAGTGATGCTTTGTCATTGCTCAAGGTTAGGACGAAAGTCTCATACTCTTCATCTGGAGGAGAACTCAAAAAGAATCAACGCCTTGTCCTCGTCTTTAATCATCTTATCCACGTTAAGTAGGTCTGTAAGAAGTTTCGTGTAGTTATTCATGTGATCACCAATAAAGATTTTTTCTTCAACTGCAAGCGATATAAAGCCTCCTCTTCAGATGCAACCGATTCTCGATTCTCTTCATCAGATACTTACATTCAAGGACCTCCCAAATCTTCCTTCGGAAGTCTCATTCATCATATGATATTTAATGTCTTGTGTAAAATAAGACCTGATGATGCTACACGCCATCTGATTCATCTTATTCCAATCTTTCTCTAAATCTCCACTGGTTTCTCTTCCAAAAGTAGCATGTCTTTCAAATTTTGCACATTTAGCGCATCCATCACCTCGCATCTCCACGTGTGAGTGCCATCAAACTTTATCACATCGATCTTTGACTGGTGTATGTTCACGGTGGACTGATTAATCTTAGCTATATTTCCTCCAAAAAGCACCAATAACAATGCGAAAATCAAACCAAAATAGATCCAAATAGATAAAGATCAACCTTAAAGTGAAACCCTAGACGAGTTTCCGAGCGATCTACTCCGCCAAATCCGATCCCAATGAATAACCCAACACTGTTCTGAGATCGACATACGATCTCACGAACAGACCAACGCCACTCCGAGATCGACATACGGTCTTCGCCGAACAGACCACGACACTCTTGGGATCGACACACGCCCCCGACCAAACCTGAGAAGCTTTGATACCACTTGTTGCGCCCTCTGGAAGAATTCCAACAGCGACGCGCCAATCACCTAGAGCAGCGTTCCAACGCCGAGTCTATTACAAACCAATTAGCACGAACACAAATACAAAGAGAAAGCAAGAACAAACGATTTAACGAGATTCGACAACTTGCGTACGTCCTCGGGGCAGAAGGGAGAAGATCTTATTCAACCAACAGAGTTACAAGAGTTACAACTAAAGATTCAACTAGAGAAACTACGCGCTAGACCGTAAAAATCTTACAAACAAACTAATCTTATAACTCCCAATACAATTCACCTCTCAAGGTTCAACATTCGATGGGGACAATACCTCTCAATATATAGTCAGAGAATCTACAAAGAAAAGAAACTAAAAACTGTGATCAGAAACGAAGTCAAAATCCAAATAGAAGATCAGGCAGAACCGATGTGCGGTCGACCGCTAGTTGTGCATGCTTAAATGCTGCACTTGGCTGGTCGACTGGGCGGTGGATTGTTAGTTGTGCAGAGTCCAAATCTTCATTTTGGACGATCGACCGACTTCGCTTGTCTCCTCTGCTATGCATGTTGGTCGACCGTCCGGTCGACCGACCCAACTCCTTGCTTATCAACAATGTGCATCTTGTGCACGTCGGTCGATAGGGCGGTTGACTGACTCGATGCTTCTGCGTGAACTCCATGCTGTTGTTAGCTATGTCCTTCGCACTGAGTTCCAAATCTTCTCTGAACTATCCAATGAGTTAAAAAACTCCAAACAAGTTTTAGATCTTCTCCCCCACACATGTCGGTCGATCGACCCAACTCCTTTCTTCTTAACAATGTGCACCTTGTGCATGTCGGTCGACCGGGTGACCGACCAACCCGATACTTCTGCGTGAACTCCATGCTGTTGTTAGCCATGTCCTTCGCCGCTGAGCTCCAAATTTTCTCTGAGCTATCCAATGAGACTCTATCAAACAAGTTTTAGATCTTCTCCCCCACATCATGAGTTGATCAAAAGCTGTGATGTTAAATTTATTAAGGTTTTATTTTTTATGTTCTTTCTATTTTTATTTAGTCCTGTCCTAGTCATCAAGTTTTTTGATGTTTATAATATGTGCGCGCACACACACACACATGTAATGCATAAATGCTTCCATGTCTCTGTGTTCCTACTTTTTAAGGGATTGTCATGTCACCATGTCCGTATTGTGTCGTATCTTTGTCCCATATTTGTGTTCGTGCTTCCTTGCCTATACACAAAAAGCTGGAGTAGCTCATCTTCTTGTAATTGCTCACCCCCTTTACATTGGTTTGCATGTACTGATACATCTCTAGTTTGATGCTATCTCTCTCAGCGACTTAAATAAATTCTTCATCATCCCCTGTTCTTGAAGGAATTTTGTGTATTTTTTTCATTTTCTTCTGACTTTAGTTGAAATGACGACTTGTTAGTCCCTCATTCCAGAAAATATGTTTTCTTGGGATATTCCACAAGATAGAAGGTATAAATTGATGATACTTTTAGTGGAAAAACTTTGCCCATCGATATTACTTGTGTTCATGGAGTAAATATTAGTTTTGCTTGATATACATTGTTATCCCATAACCATCAGGTTAAGCTTTGTTAAGCTTGTCTAGTGAAGGTATATATTCTTAAAAAAGGTATAATTTTTACGTGTTTGTCACTTTTTGTGTGTCAAGGTGGTGGATTTGTCTGATTAGGTGACTAGCTAATCTAATGGTGAAATAATGCGGAATTAAAACTATTTATGCAAACTAAAAACTATTAAGCGAAACACACAAGGTATAACTTAAGAGTGTAGCCGAATTCCCGGTGAAGGGCTCTGGACTAACTCCTCAAGATTCCTCTAGATAAGAGTTGAGGTGTCGCTATGGCTCTCTTGGTTGAATGCAAGTGTGAGCAAACAATCCCCAAGCATCTAACAATATAGCACAAGATATATCAAGCATGTAAAAATGAAAGCAATATAAGCATGCAAGATATAAACACAAGTGAGGGATAGAGAGAGCAATCGCAAGCACGAGATATTTGTTTCAAGGTTGGAACACCCTTACTCTATGTCCCCGCCTTCAACATTATGAAGAATTTTCATTATAAATCGATCCTACCGGATCACTCGGTGCCGCAATACCTACAAGGAGTTCACACTAGAACTCTTTGGACTCACTAGTCCCTCTCTTGTTCCCGCAAGAACTACACACCGCAAGCACACTAGCTTACCAAGGCCGCACCTCTACACCGAGCTCTCACTAGAACTCGAAACAATGCGAACCCGCAAGTCCACCTTCTCAAAACAAGAATGAACACTTTGGTGATCTAAACACTTTGATCACCTAAAATCACTCTCACAACAACTCTCCTATAGGATTGATATAGCAATGGAAAGCTCAAGTGTATGTGAGAAAAACTAGGATTGATTTGGTGGTGAAAAACTCAAGAAATCTCTTTTACAAAACAATCTTAAAAAGACTCTCCTTTTGATATGGAAGTATTTGGCTCTAAAACAAGTTGAGATAAACACTTTGAAGTGTATGAAAAACTAGCTTAAAAACCCCACTTGAAATCTTGTGAAAAACAGTCCAAGGGAACCCCAATATATAGGCTTTCAAAATCTAGCCGTTGGAGTCCAAATCAGCAATCTGGACTGCTGGCGGTCGATCGCCCGGTCGACTGGCCAACGGTCAGATTTCTGACCGTTGTGCCAGCGGTCGACCGGTCGGTCGACCGTGGCCTGGATACAGAGATCAGTAACTCTCTGCCGGTCGACCGGGCGGTCGACCGGGGCCATTTTCAGAGAGCAGAGCTCTCTGGCGGTCGATCGGATCGGTCGATCGGCCCTCCAGTAAACAAGCCGTGCACGTTTGTGCACGTCGGTCGACCGACCTCTAGCACGGTCGACCGGCAGAAGGCCAGAAAAAGGTTTTTAGGGATTTAAAACTCGGTCTTTTTCTTTCAATAAAATTTCATAAATTCTCATAAATTCTACAAAAATAAATTCAGTAATATACTATGATATACAAACATGTTTGAGTAAAAATCAAAACATGTTACAAACATTTTGAACTATTTTTGTAATATGAAAGTTTTGCCTTAAACAAAAATCTGTATTTTCTAAAATTGATTTTTCTAAAACTTCTCCAAATACAAAAACAAGATATTCTAAACACTTTTTAAGCTTAGTGTGTATGGATATGATCCACTACATATATATGATGAAATATCTATGTTTTTGACATTAAGTTCTAAAATAGGTTTTGATAAAACACATGTATATTTTAAAGCTTAAAAATCAAACCGGTATTTTTCTAAAATAAAAACTCTTTCATGAAAACACATATAAATCTTGTGTGTGAGTGTATATGAACTTGAGCAATCCACCAATTAACTTATCCTTTACATTTTATCTAAAAATAAAATCTTACTACAAACAAACCTAGACACAAGTCTTCTCTTGAAGGTCTTCTTCTTCTTTTTGACTTGGTCCAAACCTTGATCTAATGAGCTAGACTCCTCTTGAGTATTTGATGCAATCTTGATGTGGGAGCTCTTGAATCGACACGTGCTAGCTCCAAAATTTGACTTTAAATTTTTTGTTGAAGCTAAACACCAACTAAGATCTTGATCAAATATCTGAGACTAATTTAAACACAAGATCATTAGTACTATAATTACATGAGTTAATTATCATCAAAACTAGAGAGATGGGCCTTTGGGCCAACATCTATAGTTCTCAATACTTGCCTAATCTCAACCTTGGCTTATTATGCTTTATCCTAGTTTCTTCTAAGAGTTTGAGGCATGGAGGCCGTAGGCCTTCAACATTGTGGATTTACGTTAAAACATAATGTACTTATTAGTCATCCTTACCTTTGATGAATTTGTAATAGAAGGTAAACTTCTTAGGAACATACTCATGTGTCTATTTATGCGCAAGGCTAATTGGAGCTTCTTTGAATACTAACAGAAACACAATACCAACCTTCTAGTAGATATGGTGAGGGGACAATTCAAGAAATACAAGCAGGAAACTGATCCTGAGAAGATACAAAAATTGAAGGATGAGTAAGTTGAGGCTCAACCCTTGGTAATCAGTTTAGTTTCTGCATCCTTTTGTGTTTTGCTAATTTCCACCTTTGCCTGCACATTTCAGTGCTGCTAGAGGCCTAATCAATCATATGCTTTATGAGTCTGTAAAAATGTCAGGACGCGAGTTCTCTGGTTCAGGGTGACCATCAGAACTGTCTGTTGCTCTGCTAGGAAGGTTGAATTGGGCGCTGCATCTTTAGCAAGATTTTTCAAATAATGGAAGGAAAAAGTTGTGGTTCAGAAGGTCGAAGTGGAGAAAGTTTTAAGTTTGTATTTCCAGGTCTCAATTGTTAAAAAAAATCAATGGCAAGTGTTTGAACTATTGTCTCATTTTATAATAATACATCTGTTATTTTTGACGAAAGGAGGATATGAGGACTGTATGCACAGTAGTCATTAATTAATGTTTATTTGATTCAATGATTACTTGTTCAGAGCTTGATTTTAATATACAGATTGGAGATGTTGTGCATTGGGTTCCTCGCACTGTGATCTGTGGTGATACATAACTTGATGATTTTTGAAAATAGATGATTGAAGTAGCTCCAGGCATTTTCGATTCATTTTCACTAGAAAATAGAAATCTAATACATTTTGGATTATTTTGGATCATCTGAACTAATGATGTGGATATCATCCTGTAAACATAACCAGAAGACATCACTGTTTAGGTGTCATCAGTTTTGCTTGAGGCTTCTCTGACCTTCAATTAGGACCCATTGTGAATGATTGATTGCCTACTCTCTCGTGAGAGTGACCATAAACCAACTCATTAGTAAATATTATCTGAAGATGCGTCTCAGAGGAGCCCAACTGTTAGTGTGATAATGACTTCTTACTGATAGCATCTAAATATAGTATGGCCAAAAGGTTATCTATATCTTCATTCTGATGTAATTTTCTGAACTTGATTGGTCCCCCTTTCTCCTTTTGCATTGTTTATAGCTAGCAACTGACAGGTATTTCTAGTGTATCATCAAATTGTATCAAGAACGATATTTGCAGTATACATGATATCACATTTTAGAAGTATAGATTCTAAATTACAATACGTGGCTAAGCTATACTTTTTTTTTTGGACGGTAAAATTATTTTCATTAATCAAAGGAGGAGTATAAAATATTATATTGAATCCAACCTCTCAAATAACCTCTCACACGAGAACCCAATCACTCAATAGATGAGCTGGCTAGACCGAGGTGGCTGGATCGAGCGGTGTTGGTCTAGTTTCCCTAGATCCTTTCGGATTTTGGCCGGATCAAGGCGGGGTTTGCCAGATCTGACCGCGTTGACTGGATTTGGTACAGTTTATTTAGAACCAGCCAAAAGGTTGGCCGGATCTAGGCAGGGGGTGGCTGGATCGAGCAATGTTGGTCCATTTTCCCTGGATCCGACTAAGCGTTGGCCGGATCTAGGCGGAGATAGCCGGATCTGTACTGGGGGTGGCAGTCTGGGAGAGGGTGAGAAGGGGTGGCTGGCCGAGTGGGGGTGTCACCGGCTGAGGGTGGTCGCATCTTAGGGAATACACCAGCTTCTCCTCCGCGGCCTTGAGCAGACTGTCGTAAGGGCTTCATGTGGTTTTGATTTTAAGGGGTTCAATCTTTCTCAAGCTTCTCCTCTGTGTAAGTATCTCTAGCTTCTCCTACGCGGTTGAGGTCGACAAGTCTCAATGCCGGGAACTGAGATTGGGTCTGTGAGAGCTTCGGCGACAACGGACTTCTTGGCGGAGAGGACAGAATGGGCTGATGAATGCCCTCGATGAGCTCCACAGATGCGACCACAGACGAGGTCGACAGACTCCTCATCAGGAGCAATGCCGAGAGTGATGAGGACGGATCGGGTATGACTGAACTCAGCGCCGACAAACTTCATGGCGAAGAAAACGGAGGGGTCGGCGATGGGGCATGCCGCGACGGTATCGGCAATGCGGGTAGAGCTCCGATGGTGCTCCGGTGGATTTTTATCTTTATTTTCCTTTTTCTTTTTTCTTCTTCTGAAGGATCAATTGTGCATGATGTTCTTCTTTGTATCCTTCTTTCTTGAGTTGTTTCATTAAATTCTTATTAATGAAATGCCAAGCGCGTTTGCCTCACAATTTTATATCAAAAAAACTCTTAATAACTCACAGTAATCCTAAAAACACTATCCATCTCGCCGGATTTGCTACTTGAAAGAGAATATATGACACATGGAAATCAAATTACAACAGGTGGCTAAGCAATACTTCCATTGCCAATAAGGTCCTGAAAAAAGTTTTATGTAACTAATAGAAAATGATGGAAGTAAGTTTGATGGCTACATTGCTTCTTTTGATCTGATATTAGAGACTGACTCTTGATTTTGAATTTTCTTCTGGGGAAGTGTAGATTATAAAAAACAAATTTTTAATAAACTAAAGGCAGTTGTGTTCTTTGATACAAACTTTCAAGCTAAACAAAATTTACTTCTAACGTTTCAACCAAATAAAGGTTCGAGACTGATAGATATCAATCAATATCACTTTCTCCTCCCCCCAGCCATCTCAACCACGAAAACTGCAGATTAGCAAATTTCGAATGAGTCGATCATACAGGATATGATTATACATCTTTAGCAAAGTTGATACATTTGAGTTATGGAGAATGAAGAAATGCGGGATGCTAGTATTTCAGAAGTACGAAGTATCTGGTTATTTAGAACAAAACCATATAAATTATACAAACACGAAAAGCAAAGAACAAAAAAGAACAACCATAAGCTTCTCATAAGCTGGTAGATCATCTTTTCGAGAATTGTTGGTCTGTATCTTGTCTGGTTTGTTTATGTGTCACACGATATTTTGTTATGTTTGCAACCCCATTCTTAAGACTGTCAATTTGTTAGCAAAGTAGCAGTTTTTGCTGCAATAACATGATAATTAGACGGTAAAAATTATTTAGTTCCCTAATAAAGTTGGAGAAGATTGAAAAGCTTGATTATTGGGACCCAACTTCTCAGGGGTATGAAAAATGTTCCACCCATCTCAAGTCAATGACATGACCTGTATACATTTGGAAACCCACAAATTTCAAGAGAGAATGTAGGGCCATGAAAATATGGTCAACTCGTATCAAGAACAAGCACTTCTTTTGATTTTTTCCTTTCTTCACATGAACCATATGAACTACAACCACTAATTTTTTCCACGTTCTTCTGTCGTTTCAGTCCATCTCATTCTTGTTGACACTTTCTCAGTGGACAATTCTAGAGTACCGAAATCTACTGTTATGGGTCGTATTGTGATCTAGAGTGGTATCGGTTTGTTTGTTGTCGCCTTCTGGCTTAGTGGATCTTCCTTGTGTTCAATTCCTCGTGAGGATGTCAACATGTTTAGAAAGTGAAGCCTTCATCTTGAAATGATTTTGTCGTAAAAAAGGAAAGTAGTGGAAGTTGTTCAGTGAAGGGATTACAGAAATGATTATTGTAGTTGTTGGATATATACTGTTGGATTGAAACCAAAATATTAAGCCTGTAACCAAATGATTATTGTAGTTCTTTTTCCAAATATGTTTTAAATTGTTCTTGTTAAAAAAAAAAACATTAGGTATTTGCAGGCTACTCATTTCCCTCAACACGATTCTCATAGGTAGAGACCCTATCTACTAGCAGAGTCCTGCAAGCACTCTTTAGTACAGTGATTTGTAATTGATTGATGAAAGAGGGAAGACCTAATTGGATGAAGATTTAAAAGCAAACCGAAGGGTTGGCGCTTCATCTATCAACTCCTTTGTACCCTTTTGCTTGACCTTTCACCCGCTGTCCCCTCAATTCATGTTTCAATTTATTCTTGAAGAGTTTAGTCAATTGATCAATCACTCAGAGAAATATCAGCATGCAGTTTAATCAGAATGTGACACTGGAATGTATCTGGCAGGATGATTAAGTTTGCTTAAAAGAATGTTTGGATAGATCGGAAGAATATGACAATAATTGAGGAGAAATAATGATGTTCCTACCATAAAGAGAAGATTCTTTTGTCCTTTGTTCTTGAACAACTTTAGTAATGTAGGAATTTATGAGGGAAATTATGAATAATTTGAGAAAAATAGTTGTAGATAATGGATGATGATATTGTTGCCCAAGGAGTTAAAAACAGTGCTGATTTCATTCACACTGTTCAATAGGTAATATGAGTTATGATTTAAGCTTGTATTTCTTTTACCTTCTGATGAAGATATCTCTAATCATTGCAGTAGATTCAGTTCACATGATTCAATCCAATATTTTATTATGCATTCGCTGAATTCGCAGGAACATGTGAACTTATTCCTGTTTTAAATTTTGCAGAACAACATGAAGAGGACAATTTGTTGTATGGCTGGATTGAGCAAGACAACAAGTACTGGGAAACAATTACAAGTATGCAGTTAGTTGATAGCCTCCTGAATTTTATTTACTTGTTCTATTTTATTTTCTTCTGATTTAGTTGTAGTTGTTATAATAACGTAACATGATTCTGAAAGTGCCAAATTTATTTGTTATGTTATACAAAGTTGGTGAATAGACAAGATGTTTCTCATATAACATTCCTTCATACTTCAAAGTTCAAAACTTCTTATATCTGATCGTAGACAAAGTAAGTGGAAACATTTCAATATATTTTGAGTATTATGCATATGATTTTGAGATTCCATCATCCCTCTTAGTCAATACACAAAAACATCTGGAGCTACACTATTTGCACCAACAAGCAGTGCGACAGAAACACTATTTAAACAATACAGCAGCAATACAAGCATAGGGAAACATTTAGAGCAGACAAATCAATGTTCTTGTTACTTTGTAGCTGAATCCCGCGAACCACCTCCTAACTTTGAAGGCGTCGTTTTCCCACTCCCTGGGCTGAACTGCCCTCTTCCACCAAGACGAGGACTCTGCTCTTGTCTCAACACATTCACACGAGGACTGTACATCCTCTCTGTAATCCTGGGGCTATTAAGTCCCTGCAGATCAGAGGCTGGTGTTCCGGTAGAACTTGTCACCTTCGGACTACTCACTCGTCTAATCTCACCGCGACTTCTAGTGACTAACTCATCAAGAAGCTCTCCGCTCTCTGCGTGTGAATGCCTCACTCCGATATCAAACTCCTGGTTGAAATAAACAGAATCCTGATCAATAAAGCACAACAAAACTATGTGAGATAATAAAACAGAAGCGATAGAACTTACGGCTGTCACTTCATATGCTAAAGCTGGAGACTCTTCATACTCGGCTGCATCTAGTTCAGTTAAGTGTGCCCCTTTAAAAAGCTTGGGCATAACGTATTGCCTAACAGGAACTAAAAGCATGATCATGAGAGGAAATAGGACCCCCGCGATTGGAATCCATGTTATCCCAAAGCATATCAGCAAGTAAGTTGTCTGGAAGAGGGTAAACATTGTGATTGTTTTAAATGGCACGGTCTCCACAAAGGTAGCATGGTACTCTTCAAGCACTCTGAAACATAGAAGTTAGTGAACACCTGATAGTAACACCATTGAGATGTAACGCTAAATCTTTATTGAGTGAAGCCTTACTTGAATCTCCTGCTTGGAGCAGTGAAGAGAAAGAGGATCCTCTCCCAAAATTGGTTACCAGGTAAACTTTCGATTGCCATGAAGGCGAAATAACCCCAGAGAACTGATGTTGGAATCATCTTAAGAAATGGCATGGCCGCAACACAACCTCCTACCATTATAGACTGCAACAAGTTGCTTACACGCTGTTCCTTTACCTCAATGGGTAGGAGATCATCTATTTCTTTTTCTACATCAAAGACCGTCTCATCGACTGGTGCATCCATGCACCCCATACTAGAAGCCATTTGTATCGTCGAATCCTTCAATTCTTTCAATCCCTGTTGTGAATTAATTCATACAGTTAAACAAATGGAAATTAGGTATAATAGAATCACCAAACACAAATGAAGGCGAGACTGTACTTGAACAGATTGCCCTTGGTAGATTAATGGGGTCTGCATTTGCTGATAAGCTTCTTGCATACTTCCATATAACTGTGTAAGGCTTGAATTCTGCCTCATACTTTTTTGCGCTGTAGTTACTAGTCGACTGCGAAGAATCTGCACGGAGTGTGAACAAACTTAACATACTACGGCACAACAAGTTAATTTTCTTCGTTGAATGCAGGAGTAGAGAAGCCAAACCTGATGCTTGAGAGTAGCAAGACTTTTAGTGTGCATGGGAGACTGGGGGATGACACCATTTGCTGGGGGAATTCCAATAAGACCACATAATAAGGTCTGCCATGCAAAAACTCAAATTAAGCCACGTAATTAGAGGTCAAGGAACTAAATGCACTTATGATTATTTCCATTTCATCATTATATGAACTTAATTATTGAATTTAAAAATTTATATTGATTTTCAAAATCTTTTCATTGTTTTAAGATTTCAATATTGGAGACTGATTTTAAAATCTCTTCTTCTTCAATCAAAGTTAAACAATAACAAACTGAGAGAGTGCGAAGGTTAAACTATACTGTCTTCCTTTTCTGTTTTGATAGAGGGTTTCATCTAGTTTAAGCTTATCGGGTGTGTGTTGTACAATCAAGGGTACTTGGCAAGCTCATATACTAATGCAAGTATCATAAAAGAAGAAACTAAACAAAGAGGGAAAGAGAAAGTACCAGAAAACCTAAAAGTAGTAAATCATAATGGAAAGATGGTGGCTTGCGCAGATTGAATTCCTTCTGCTGGGCTAGTTGAGAGGCTACACTATGGTCAAAATAATAAAGGACCGCGATCATTGTTGCTGGGATAAAAGCTCCAATTATGTAGAGGAAAGGCACATTCAGCATATCCTGTTAGGATCAGAGTAAATCCATGAGGAATCTGAAAAATATCGAGTTCATAATGCAAATGCAAGTTTAGGCTAATGTACGATAACAATTCAATTTCAGGTTCCAAGGACAACATAAAGCATTCGAAATATTCTTGTCAGGAATATTTTTCATGAATAGTGCATGCCTTGATGACTGTCCAGTTCTCGTATGCGCCAGGGGACCAAGGATTTGGGCTGAAAAGGCGTCTTGGGATCCCTTTCGGAACATTACCAGATGGTATGTAAGAGATCCCAGTCCATACAAGAACCATTATTGGCACACCATAATCCGCAATGAGACCTCGTAGCCAGCCTGCAAAATATGTTTGTTAGTTTTGATGATAAAAGTCAAGAGTTTCTAGTGTTTCAAATCTTGGGCATAAATGTTTTGGCAAACTTACAACATGAGATAACCAAGAACTAAAATGACTATCAATTCTGATACATACCACTTCCATACCGCCATGATCGTGCTTTCCTACTTCGTAGTGCAGTGAGCAGCAGACCAAAAGACAGAACTAGGGCAAACATCCCATTGCCGAATCTCCAAGATGAGGAAAATTCTAATGCCTTTGGATTTTCTCGTTGGGGTATGCGAAACTCATCAACAAGACCCTGCACCATCCAACCGATTAATAAGTTGAAAAATATCAGATTTGCACACCAGATGTCTATTGGAGAATTTAGTCACAATATCTTGAGAGGGAGAGTAAAGGAGTAGTAGTATAAATCATTCGTTCTTATGTCAAACATTTGTAATGAAATAATTGAATTCTATCATGGAAAAAGAATTCTTTCATGTGTTTTGTGATTTGATAGGTTATATAGGCAGAATCTGATATGATCAAAATCATATTCTGATACTTGAATTAAAATTTTGATTTTCCCCCTCTTTTCTGAGAAGGTTCTCTTTAGACTTTATTTATAACATATAAAGGAGTGACAAGAAAGTTATGTGAATACTTACTTTAATGGCCTGCTGCATGAAGAGCATAGCAATCAACAGACCAAACAGCTCGCCTGCCACGCGAGTAAATCTGTTGATGATGGAGCATGCACCCAGAACTGCCAGTAAAATCAGCAAGAAGGCTGTCCAAACACACACCCTGCCAAAATATCAGAAGCAAATTCAAACTTC
Organism: Agave tequilana; assembly: GCA_038442645.1. NCBI lineage: Eukaryota > Viridiplantae > Streptophyta > Magnoliopsida > Asparagales > Asparagaceae > Agave > Agave tequilana. Next base: position 94,063 of record JAVJIF010026497.1, read on the forward strand.
TCGGAAATTAACTTCAATTTCCTTACTGATAACAATTTTTCAGGAATTCTTTTTACCATCCAGTCCAAGCTAGAAACAGATTTGGACCCAAATCTGATCGATCTTTAGCAAAGTTGAACATGAATGTGTACATCAGCACTGTTGGCTCTGCTACCCCTAGGATCAGCAAGGGTTGACCTCCTATAATCGAATGTAGGATCCCGCAAATTGCGGTGGATGCCAATGTCTGAACTGCTGTTATGAGCCCATCTGCTCAGAACCAAGTTTGTTTCATAAAAACCATATATTGCCATATATTTTCCTTATGGTGCATGAAATAGTTGTATGATTCATACAGTAACAATATCACAATTATAAATCCTGACCAGTATTTCTCTCCAACTGTTCTCCAAATGATATGACTGGGATCGCTGATGCGAAAAATATGTAAGTGGTGGGTGCCAAAATCCTGAATTATGAAACCAAATGACATGTAAACATCAATATGCATCAAGCTTCAATTCAAACTACGGATCCATAACAATCAGTACCTGATGCCTGCATTGAAACCCCCAGTCCAATCTTGCTTGTAGCACGACAATCGCCCCTTGAGATCGTTCTTGATTCCTCGAAATGGTACAAATGTTTCCTCCATGCTCATATCGGACTGAACTATTGCTTCTGATGGATAGAAACTATGGTGGATAAATCAATAGGTCTAGCAAAAGAAAAAAGGTTATACTACATATTTTGGTTGGGGTATCAACTATACAAGAACAGTGTTTCAATTGTTAATTCCAAGAGTAGGTTACAAGGGTCAGCTGATCAATGGAAAATTCGTGAAAAACCCAATGATGATGTTACTCATGGGTTAATAAACACATTGTAAAGAAAAATAAAATAAAATTAAAGAATCAGTGAGCTCAAGGGGCGGCTGCGCGAAGAAAGAGATGAAAACTGATTTACATGATTCAACTCAAAGATTTTCTCTCTGCTCAAAACAAGAAACCCAACCAAATACTAAGCAACAACACACACAGGCAAATTTAGATTGCAAATGAGGATTGCATGAAAAAAGGCAATTGAAGCTAAATCTTTTGCTTGCATTAGGATTTCTACAAGCAATGGAAGGAGGAGGAGGAGGAGAAAGACTATGAGAGAGTTTGAAGCATGGGCACAAATATATAAGAGTAGAAAAGTTTGAAAAGTTAGATGCATAGTTGTTGTAAGAGAGATGCGGCCAATGGGGAGAGAGTAAGAAGGCACATCATTGTCATAGGCCAAACCTAAAAATAGTTTTTTTGTAGAAGAGAATACAAACTCATGAAGGAAGACTTGGGATTAAAATAAGAGTTTAAGAGGCTAGTTATGTGGAATACATAAAAGTGCATACTAAGTATCATGATGTAAAGGAGGAGAGAAAGCCAGTGCATAATAAGCTGGCTGATAAACTTATATATTAGTGAATGATAGATGAGCTCTCTTTTTATATAATATGCATTACCCTGTGTGTGTGTGTATATATATATATATATATATATATATATATATATAATAATAGATATTTTAGAAATTTATATACTTTGGCCTTGAAATTATCTTTTTTTTTAATCTTCATGGAAACAAAATTGCCTCTAACCTACTCTCTCTCTCTCTCTCTCTCTCTCTCTCTCTCTCTGCATATTTTCTTTTCTTTTCTTTTTCTTTTCTCTTCTCTTGATCTCTGCGTTTTCTTTTGACAGAAGTAACCATCTAAATCACTATCTTAATAGCTAGTACTGTATTCATATGAGTAGACAATGTATATAGTGTTTGAAAAGATTTATGCTAGTCCTCAATGTATAGTTGTAAGGTAAATTTATTTATTTTTGACAGAACAAATAGTAACTAGTTGGCCTAAAATTTTATTTCTCAGTAGTTTCCCATCAATTGGATAAAGCCTAGTGTCTTGGGTTGTCAAGATTATGTGATTCGAATTTACTTAAGAGATTTAAAGAAATTAACAAGAAGAATACATGGCTTATTTTGAATAACATGAGAATCAAAAATGGAAAAAACATTTATAAATTCAGACATATCACTAAAATCTGACTCAATAGTAAAATGAAAGTTTGAGTGTGAGAGACCTCAAAGCCGAAAGCTGAGTTTGCGGCCTCGGTTTTAAATAATTTAAAAAAGAAAAAGGAAGAAAAAAGAGGTGCTAAGTACCATGAACCTATGTGGGTCCCACCTGCCAACCTATTCAAACCTTCAGCAAACAAGTGAGTAATATCAGGACAAAGAAACATGAAACTCTTTGACTTCTTGATAACGGACTGAGCTGTATTCTAATTAAAAAAAATAAATGCTAGTTGAGTAATGTAATGCAATTACATTATAAAATAGAGGCAAGTTGAATAAATGTAATGTATTTACGTTTTAAAATAGAGTATTTTGTTACTATTGGTAGTATAATATATGGCTGTTATTATTATAATAATGGTTTGGAAAGGAGAGAAGAGAGAAGTGCGCCCTAGAAAAAAGAGGGTATGTCTATCACTGCATTTTGTTGTATTATTAAAACCGACCGAGCGAAGTGAGGGAGGTTTTCTTCCGTCACTCTTATATAAAATTTGTCCGTCCCTCTATCCCCTCGTTTTCGTCCGTCAGAGGAAGAGAGAGAGAGAGAGAGCTGCTCTCCTTCTCCATCACTGCTTCCCTTTCCCTCCTCCCTTGTCGTCTCCTCCTCCTCCTCTCATCATCGTCCTCTCCCCTCCCCCTTCTTTCCTCCTCTTCCTTTCACCACTGCCCACTCTTTCTCTCCTCTCCCTCTCCTTCTTTCTCCTCTTCCCCCCATCTTCTTCGCCGCCGGTCAGTTTCTCACTGTCGATAGTATTCTAGTACTACATCCCGGCCACGATTTTATATGATTTATTGAGTATACTGTATGGATCTTCGAGAACTTCTTCTCAAAGTGATCAACTAATTAAAGTACCAGCAAAAGAAAAAAAAAA